>VMKM01001204.1:0-168993 GCA_008360985.2 Macquaria ambigua | reverse complement strand
CTTTGGTGCTGAAATTTTGCTGCGCTCTGTGTTCCTGTGTTGATCCCCCCCCCCCCCCCCCCCCATGCTCTGTGATACACAGAGCAGGGTGTGACGGCGGCCCGCTCCATCACTCATCTCCATCCACACACACATCGGCTCAGTCCTCATGACGCTCAGAGAGGAGAAATAATTAATTCAACAGCTACTGAAGCACAGAATCACATCCATTCTGACTGCCACTGGCTATTGTTGTTGGCTTTTGAAATATATGATGATCATCTTATCATGAAATTTCTCTCTTGGTATTTCTCTCATAAATCAAGAAGAAAGCCCGACACAAAGCGAAAGGAGCGATCAGAATGGCTGAAATTAAGAATCGTCTACAGGTCTGATTGTGCAATTTGCGGGGCCGCTCTGAAAGGACGTGCGATATGACTTTGAAAGACCGGACACACTTCATGGACGCTGCATGTTCTCAACAGACCTCTGAGCTGTCTGCTCAGGTCAATTCAGCTCTCTGAGACGCTCACTAGTAACAAGAAGGTGAACAAAAACATGCAAGAAAGCAGATTTGTACTTAAACATCAGATACTGTATGAAAGATTGTTATTTCAGTGGCTTAAGCTTCTCCTTTGTCTTTTCTGAAGCCTACAGTGTCAGAAGCAGTGGGGGTGGGGGAGTTGGGATGTGGGGTACTTGGGTGTTAATCTGTGAGGTAATAGCTTTTCTCTGCAGAATTGCAAATTCTAATATATGTCACTTTGTAAAACGTGCGGACAGCCGTGGTCACCACATCTCCAGAGGTCTCTCTCTCTCTCTCTCTCTCCACCACTCTGTCCGTCCGCAACAATGGCTGCCAAGTGTAACATGCTACTTTTAATTTGCAATAACACGTGACAATAGCAGATTAATGGCTCTTATGACACCTGTGTCCCTGAAGCTCCTCTTGCCGAGACCCAGTGTACATAACGTGTGTCACACTACATTATCTCTACATCCCTCCTGTAATGGGGGACCTTTTTTTAAGGGCACTGCTGACTTGGAAACTTAGGAGCTGTCTGCCTGCTTGGCAGAGAGCCACAGCGACTGCCTAAAACAAATACTCTGGGCTACACAGCCAATCCATTTCAGCGGGGCTTGTGTTGCATGCCGCCTCCCCTCCCTAACCCTTCCCCTCCTTTCCTTCGCTCATTTTTGTTCATGTTTTCAACCCTTGATAATGACTGCTTGTGCCATAATCATCATGAGGCTTACCAAGTTAAATGGGGCTCAGGCAAGCTACTGTGCTGTGAGGAAATTTAATCCAAGCATTAACTGGATATAGACTACTGCCTACTGAGGGAAGCAAAATATGTCTGAGCAGCAAACAAGGCAACACTGAACACAGAACTAAAAAACTGCTTTAAACCATAAATGACCATGAAACACGGCGATAGCAGCACAAACATGCCTCTTACTTTCTATTTGTTTGATTTTGAGTCAGGATTTTCCACATACTGAGGTCTTATATGTAGCTTTCTTGTATAAGATAAGTGTGATATAGTGTTTTTGCCTTGTTTGGTCAGAAAAAAGACTACAGACATTTTTCTTAAAAAGTGACAAAAGGTCAAATGGAAATGTTGCAAAAAAAATGCATGAATGGAAGCAAAGAAAGAAGGCCCCTTAAAACAGTTGACAGTATCTATGGCAAACATGGCAAAAATATTGCATCTGTGATGATTTTTTTTCAACAATAAAAGCTCCCAAATAATAATACATGGTTATATAGGACCATATACACCCCAGGGTATGACATACTGGAGTTGTGGCCTAAATTTCAAAATAAAACTACTCACTATTTTCCTGATGACACTCAATTTCCACCGAAATTGAAAGCTACTCATGGTTGCAAAAACCTCCACATCCCCCAAAATACTGCGGGCATAACTTAAGTGTCCTAAATGAAAGCTGCAGCCCTTTTTCAGAGGACACTTCCTACCAGTTGCAAAATCTTGAAATTCTGGTGTTTTTTTGTTTTTGTTTTTGGGGTAAGGTGCACTTTAAGAGAAGACAGCAACATGACAATAGTGTCTACAGGGTACCTTCGTATGTAATATACTATTCTTACAAACTGTGGCTCGAGGCGAGACATTGCTTTTGCAACCGGGTGTGTGTGTGTGTGTGTGTGTGTGTGTGTGTGTGTGTGTGTGTGTGTGCGTGTGTGCGGCCAAGGCCTGGGGTTTATGTTTTGGAAAGATAAAGTATCCCTGACCCTGTGGTTCCAGGTAGGCACCAGCTGGCCGCTGAGAGAGTATATAAGAACCACGGCTCCCTCCGTCACCCTCAGTACAAGTCCTACCCTGTCGCAAACGTGCACACACGAGCGCACACATCACATCACATCCACACACACACACCTTTCTTCTCTTTCATCGTAATGTTGGCCGAGCACCTAAATCACAGAAATGGCAGCACATCAGGGGAATCATTTGAGACTGAATAGCCATAGAAACATGGCGCTGTCACCTGGAAGACCTCCACAAAACAGGCCAGCTCTCCCCCTCACACACACACATACCTTATTCCTCTCCATGCCCTTTAATACCTCTTTGCCCTTCAGTAGCAATCTGCATAGAAATGTGTGCATTCTATCACTCAGTGACTAGACATTACACCCTGGCTAATATGAGAGGTCCTCGAACGACTGAAAATGAACCCTTGAAAATACCAGACGTTTGCATTATGCCTCCGCGATTGCATCTCTTACAGGGAAAGACTTGATTATGTCATTTGCCATGTCCACGTCATGCTGGTTTTTATATCTTTGCCAGGAAATCTACCTCTGACAGGCCATTAGTCATCCCTCCCTCCCTGCACGCACATAAAACATCAATTCCACTCAATATCCCGCAAACCCCCGTGCTTCTCAACAAATGCCAGAACAAAGAAGACGCTATGTAAACTACTGCCGTGCTCTGATTAGCTCTCATTCCAGAGCACTGCAGAAATAAGGCACTCATTCCCCACCCTGTTTGAGATAACTGCCCCTTTTCAGCAGCCACATCATACCCTCCATACCCATACATGCCTTGTAACGTGAGTGCATCTGTTTAGCTATTCTCATCAGCTACTTATGTAGTGACATTAAGGAAGCCTATTGCTTACAGGACCAATAATCTATATCGCCTCAGGCCCCCTTATATCCACTAACCTACTACTTCAGCAGCAGAAGTGGAGCCACTTTTGTTCAAGGAAAAAAAAAGCCCTCCACAGAGCTATAGCAGCTTTCTTGACTGACCCGGGTGGTTGGCTACATCATCTTGACATGTAATTATCTAAAGCCCTTTAATCACTTCCATAAAGATTAATTGCAGGAGACAACAGCGGAGGTCGTGTCTTCAAATCAAAAGACTCCTTGGCAGATTGACACAGCGGTGTAACAGAGTTCAGACTTAGGTGTTTTATAAGGGTCATCTACTGGAACTGAAGCAGGTTTTAATGCTGTAATTGCAAGTTCAGCAAAGTGGGTTTTATAGCATAAAGCTGCAAAGAATTCTATTTTTTAGCTCTTTTTTTTTTTTGTTAGGATTTAGACATTTCTGAATGCTAATCCTGAGCTGAGCTTATGTGTTTTTTTCCCCCCGCAAGACAAGAAGACTTCTCTTACCTTCATCTCTTTTCCTCTTTTCACCGTTGGATCGTGGAATACCCAGAATCCCATTGATGGAGTAGGATCCTGCAGGGTCATTGGAGGCGCTGGTTACAGGCGGAGAGGCTGTGCTTGGTACTGGGGAAAAAGACATGAATACAATGAGTATACATGCATGTAGAGTATGTGCTGTGATTCCACATGACGCCCCTGCTGAAGCTGATGTTGTGAGCTGCGGTGTTACCTATAGTATGGCCTGGTGTCGACAGGGATGTCCCATCAGGAGATGGATGGAAAGGCTGCTGGACTTTTGTTCGGATGATCCTGGGGGAACAAAGGAAAAGCAGATGTCACTGCTGCTTTTCTATGACCCGACTTCTTCCAAACTGCCCCTGATGTGAGCGTACTGTTCGGTCACAGCTGCTGCTACTATGGAGATACCGTGTGATTAAGATATCAAACGCAACTCATACGCAAGAAGGGATCTGGTCAGTGGTTCTACCTTAAAGGTGAGGTGTGGAGAAAAGTCTTCATTGCACTTTTGGTCTGAGTGATCTTGCAAACAAAGCATGAAATCACATCAATTCACCTCAATGATCAGCTTCACTGACTCTACCTGGCCCACACTAATCAGCTCTCTCTCTCTCTCTCTCCTCCACTGTGGAGGGGGTTTCTCTGGGGCCGATCGCAGCCCTATAGTAGCCTTTTGCTTCCCAGATCAAACATCTCTGTAGAACCAGCGGCCCCCATGTGCCAATGCGGATGAGGTTGTATTGATTGGGGCTTGGGGAAAAAAAGTTGGGGATTAGTCACACGGGCAAACAGATGCAAATAGAAAGCTATAAATTATATGTGACAGGAAAGCAATAGTTCCTTATTGCCTTGCACAAGCTTACGCCAGCATTAGATTCCTTTAATCTGAATGGCACTTGGGGAGAAAGGGAGCTGTCACAATAATTTGTAAACTTTAAAACTATTCATCATGAATGCCACGAGAGCTATTTTAGAGCACAAGGAAAAGAGGTCGGGTGAGGACTATGGATCCTTTTAGGGTTGATTTCTTTGCACAATTCAGATTTTGATCCTTTGTTCTTTTCTTTTTTTTTTTTTTGCATGTTTCATTTCAGTGGAATGAAAATATTTCCGGCTCAGATAAAACAGCGCAGATTACAATTTTGAAAAAAAAAAAAAAAAAAAAAACTCCTCTTGCATTTTTCTCCATATTATCCAGAAATGCGCTGCAGATGATTTGGATATTGATGTTACTGTAGGTGCCAGAAGGCTTCAGAGGGATAAATCCAACACTGTCACAAATAAAAGAAAAAAACTCCCCTTGGAGGCAAAGCTACCTAACAACAAGCCTTTCCAGAAAGCGCATATTGATGTTTTCATTTTTTTCACTTCTCCCCATAACAGTTATTCGACCCCTTGACTTGTGTGTGCTACATAAATTCAAAGACTTTATTTGGTATCCATGTTCTTGATATTGAATAAGCAATTTGGGAGAATGAATTAATGACCTGGCTGTTGCTGAAAATCCCCTGAAGAAATATTAAAATTGCTTTCCTTCTGAATCAATAATATCTAGCGCCATTAAGGACCTTTGTTTTTTTTTTAATGTCTACCAGCAGGGTAGCGTTACTTGTTGGTTGTGGTGGCCCTGACTCGTAGTACAACACTATCTCTGTAGCATTTAATAATGCATGCAGGGGAAAGGTGTTTAAATAGAGCATCCTCTTTTGTCAACAGACCTGAAGTCAGACTGTCTGCCACAGAAACCCATGACTGGCCCCCGTCAGAATCATCCAACTGGAAAAGACTTTGGCTCCAGTCTTTCGCTTTTTTCCCCCCCCTGAATTGTCTTAACTGGGAAAACCCTGTTTGAACTCTAAGACAAACGCACTTTTTCTATTTTTCAAAGAACTTAGAAAAACTTAGAAGTAGCGTCAGATGATCTGCAGTCAAGTCTGCTAATAGTGACTGAAGCACTGAGGATGTTTTCATAGATTTTTGCGGACTGCTCCTTTAGAAATTCAAACATGTATTGAAATATTAACCTCCAGCTAAATCAAAACAAATGCGTGTGTCGTCTCATTTGTGTGTATGCTCCATTGTGTGTGTGTGTGTGTGTGTGGCACTGGATTACAGAGCCCACACATTTAAATCTTAAATTTCTTCTGAGAAAAAAAAAAAAAAAAAGAGGAAAATATTCAGCATTAAGCCATAATAGAAATTCAAAGCAGCTCTCATACTGTATTTGGCTGATAGAATTACAGTTCTTTGTATTCACAATTTAATTTCCCACATAAACAAAGACACATAAAGCTCCCCCTGGTCCAAAATAGAAAGCTTTAATTGGAATTGAAAAAACTTCATAGGGCTCTTTTAATGATATTAATGTACGTTTTGAATTTATCACATACATGTGTCTGAGCCTCCTTAAATGGGGCTTTTTAAGCAGCCACGAAGCATGAAATGAATTTTCTTCAGCCTTTTCTCTATTTAAAAGATGTCTTGTGTGGAGCTGTCCATGCTCTCCCATCAGCTCATTAAAATGTAATGCTGATGCTGGCTCTATGGAACAGTGCCTCTTAACCAAAGTTCATCACCAGGGATCTCTGGTGGGGGGGGTGGGGGGGTAGGTGAGGAGGGGTTGGGTTGGGGTGGGGTGGGGTGGGGTGGAGGTGTCCTGGGTCCTCCTGTAGCTGCCTTTCTATATCTATACTGCTGTTTGCGAATTTCTTTAAGAAAACTGAAGATTTTATAGCATAAATAAGGATACTTGAAATGTTAAATACAGATATTTTCTATGATAATTTGTCATATGAGCGTTTTATATAAGAGTTTTAAAGCCACAATTGATGGGTGAAATTGATACTGCACTTTTATGCATCATCATAATGTTACATCAATATTAATTACAGCAAGATATCACCTCCAATTTTAATGCAAGGATTTAAACCAGGAGCCTCGTTGATAAGTAGGATGCTACAATATATTTCTATACCTTTTTATTTTTATTTATCACCTTATTTTCACGTGACAAATTACAGCCAATCTGTTTCCCCTTAATTCCGTTTTCAAGCCATTTTTCCCCTAAATAAAATCTTGCAGAAAAGCCAGTGCTGCTCTCTCTCTCTCTCTCTCTCTCTCTCTCTCTCTCTCTTTCTGTGTGCAGCAGCTCCAGCACATTAGATGTGCTAAAGAAAATTGGCCTGCTTTATAGCGCCACGGGATCTGGTCACCGAATATTGATCGGTTTTCATCTCGACAGATTCACTCAGTCCTGGATGTACTGCTGATTGTTGAGGGAGTTTGGTCTGAAAGATTGAATTGCACCTCTGAGACCGCAGGCAGCCTCGGCGTGCCGGGCAGCACAAAGTTGGTCAAACAATATTCTGTTGTGGGTGTTGCGCTTATAACACACAGGCTATACACAGTGATAAATGATTTTCAATTTGCGCTCTGCCGGCCCTCTTCATTAAAGTGTTTACATCCTGCAGCCCGTTTGTTTAACCCATCTAAATTCACAAAAAGAAAAAAAATCAGAATAGCCAAATTTTGTATCTATTTTTTAGGTTGTATTTGAATTTGTATTTCCTACCTGTTAATGGATGAGACGCTGGGAACAGTGTCGTTGTCGCAGACGCCCTCTGCCAGCAGCCTGTCTCTGATCTCCCAGGCAAACATGGTTGGGTTTTGTCTCTTGTAGTCTGCGATTTTGTCCACGACCTTTGGCGTGGCCACTTTAGGTTTGGACCCACCAATCACCCCGGGTTTGATGCTGCCAGTCTCGTAGTATCTGCAAAAAAATTCTCCAATGAGACGATAGCTTGCAATATTTAAGCCGTAATTCTGCAGATAACCTAAAATATAATTTTAAACGCAATGATGCACCCATAGTTTACACACTTAGAACTACTTTTTTTTTTTACAAGAAAGTGTTCAAAAGTTAAACTTTTCTTCTGCAAAACATCACACTTAATGGTTTTATGAGTCTTTAAACATTCATGATGTCTCAAAACAAACACAACGTTCCTTAAAATGCAAGAAAAACGCATTAGCGCATGCATGAACAGACGGCAGAGATGTCATTCTGTAAAATTGCAATTGAATATTTTCAATGAACACGAATATCCACACACAAAAATGAAAGATAGACCAGGCTGAACTTTACAAAAATATAGTTAATCTATAATTTAGGACGATTAAAATATAATTAAACCTATTTAAAAATGAGAAGCTGAGCTCCACCACCCCCATGCACTGTACATGCTGTATATTCAGCCACCTCCTTACACCCAGCAGAGTCTACCTGGCTGCAGGACTTGGCCGGGGACTCTTCACCCACCTGCCCAGGATCTTGCTGACGCAGCCGTGACTGACCCGCAGCTGTCTGGAGATGTCGCAGGGCCGGACGCCCTGGTGGGCCAGCTCCACGATCCGCTGCCTCACCACGTCCGGGAGGGGTCTGCCGTTCACAAACACCCCGCCGAGCTGGTTCACACCTCCGTGCCCTACGTGGGATACAACAGCAGCACACACACAACCGTAACATTACATAAAGTCGTAAGGGAGAGGAAGGCGCAGGTGAGGATGTTTCTGAATTATAGTGGAGACAAAATGATGGAAAATAGCCTCTATAATACAGCAGGTGGATTTGTATGTATTTATGGAGAAGCTTTTAAGGATGCATGAAATGTTGCACAAAAACATCCCTGTTTGAAAATAAGCTGTTCCGTTCATTTAAAAAAAAATCCACCTTATTTTTATTTTTTAATTTTAGGTAATCAAAAAGTTGTTTACTGCCATCACTGAGGCGCCTTACTCTTCTGTGTTTTAGATGTTTCATGAATGCAGCACAATGACCAAATTATAGGCTAATATATTGTCAGTCATCAGGCATTATTCCAAATAATTAATGGATAAAAGAGGATTTGGAAGTTTTGGAGATTTAAGAGAAAGTAAAGAGTAGAGATTATCACAGCACTGCAAACCAAGTGTCGTGTAATGAATGTGCATGATTTTATATATAGTAAACGGAACAAAAATGCACATTGCAGCTGAAAATGTTATTTCTAAGCACGTTTTTGTCTTGTTTTTTCACTCCCTTTGTGTTTACAAAGCAATTCATCTTTAACTTTAACCTTTTAAATTACGATTAATTACAATAATGTCTTTAAAATAATGTTTATCAAAATAAAATAAAACACCATGTTACATTCAAGTGCTGAACCCCTAATTATGCAGCATATATATTTTTTATTTTTTCATCTGTCACACTGTTGTTGTGCAGCTTTATTAGCACATTAAATCCAGCCCACATTGAGCCATATGTATGTGGACTTGTCTCATAACTGCTTTTTAATTTCTGAAAATAATAATAACAGAAATATTAATTTAGGCTACTTGAGTACTTGGAAGTTTCTCACAGTCAAAACACAGAGCTCATATTTTCTTAGCAGCTCCACGGCTCATGTTGGCTATTAAGTTGCAAGCTCCCTCGTTTTCTCTGCACGGTAATTTTAAATAATTGAACGAGCTTTGATTACTCATATTACATATTATTTAGTAAATGAAGAGGTCATCAATTATTTACACACATCCACCAAATTACAAGTAAACCATACTGCATGTGGACTTAAGTTGGACTTGCAGACCTTGCTGTTATTTGGATCATTTGAATAATACACGTGTAGCTAATGTGTCCTGACTTATTAGGCCTAAACACACACACACACACACACACACACACACACACGCATACATAGTGCGCGGGAAGCTGGAGGGTGATACACGTGTAAATTACAGAGTACCTGCCAACGCATGTTCTTTGTTTACTATGACAAGTTTAATTTCTGCACACCACTGCTCTGCGCACAGAAGTCTTGTTGTCATTTGTTCTATTTCTAAGAATTTTGAACCAGTATTTTGGCTGAAATGTGCACACTTAAGATGAGGTGTGAAATATGAGGATATTATTTATCCCACTATCAGCCTTATGTCTGCCTGCATGTCAGTTTATGAGCCTGTAACTGTTTGTTTTCATGCGCCAAGATACTGTTGAAGATACTGCACATGAAACTCGCTATGCTCTCTGCTACGGGCCTTTGTAATGTGCAGAAATTATATATTTCGTTTCATTATTTGTATCCGCATACATGTAAAAGCTGCAGTGGCAGAGGAACTCGGGTTGTGCTACTTACGGTGCATCGCTGTAAAGGGGTCTGCTTTGCAGTGAATATCCATTGGATAGCAAAGGAAAGAGAGATAATCAACTGAAGTCGCCGTTTCGCCTTCCTGTCAAGGATGAAAATGTGAAGAAAAAAAAGGTGATTCTACTCGATGGAGGGACTTAGTTTGCCCCTCCACCCCCGCTTCAACAACCGATCTGATGGCAACTTCTTCCCCCAAAAGTTGCCTTTCTTTTCTTCAACAGTCCGGTCCTGGAGCGGAGGTCTGGCAGGTGCGCAGCATGACCGAAGGATTGTTTCAGGAAGACGACCTGTGTTTAGTTTATCGGTGTTTTTTTTCAAAGCCGTGGAGTGACCAGAGGTAATTCTCACAGCGTGCCAGCGAGCACACCGCGTCTCTTTTAAAGGAATGAAACGTGGAGGTCCAGCGTGCAGGGCCCGGTATCTCCTCAATCCTGGTGGCCTTGATTCACGCGTCAAAAACGGCGGAGAAACACGCACACACACACACACACACGTCGCGTTTCTCTTTTGCGCTGGATGCGTTAGGCTGGATCTTTGGGCTGGGAATGAAGCCTCTCTCTGTGTCTGTGGTTCTAAAAGCTGCAACCCTCCCCTCCTCTCTCTCTCCCCCCCTCTCCTCCCCTCTGCAGACCCCCCTTTTGCTTATATGGATGACTTGTCAGACAAAGGCAATAGATGCCAACACTTTGTGATTCGCCAACGCAAAAAAACCGGGGGTCCAAATGAGGAGGTCTCTGGGTCTGACACACCGGCAGGAAGGGGAGGGAGATAAATAAGGAATGGATTCGGAGTTGCAAATATCAGAGTTTATTGAACATTATAACAGCTATGAATTATATGCTCGCTTACTGGAAGTTTTGAATCAATGAAATAGAGATTATTTTTTAAATTTGTGTTTCTTTCTGATCTTTTTTTCCCCTTTATTACACGGACTAACAGCCTGTCTCTGGGAATATACAGGATATCTATGTGTGCACAGGTCTCCTCACAACCCGGATTTAGCTCGATCCTTCTTTGAATTTTATCTTTTTATTTCATTTTCTTGCTCATCTGTCTTTCTGTCCGCTCTGGAACCCAAGTAGGCCTAAACTAATTTGCTTCTAGCTTTATTTCTTGCTTTAAATTGATATAGAAAATGTTCAGACTTGGTGGCTAATATATGTAAATGCAGATGTATTGACCTTTTTACATTCAGCTGATGGTGTGATGATTGCACTGGTCCAAACTGGGAGCAGTGGTGGTGGTTCGAGGTTGGAGGTGAAACTGATCTGCACGCAGCAGTGCCGCCCAGCTTCTGTAGATGGCGCTGTATAGTTTCTCAAATGTAAAGGCGCTGTAGAAGTAGTCCAAAAGAAGTGAAACTTGGGGTGCACCTGAGTGCCTGTGGTCAAACTGATAAGTAAAAATATTCTTCTGGAACAATTATCCATAAGCATAGATCCATGTAAGGTGTTGCAAAGAATTAAACAGCAGATGAGACACCAGCAGTATAAAGCCATCTGAATGGGAAATTAAACTAAACAATGCATGATGGAGTCAAATGAAAGTCAAGGTGCATCGTTTTGGATCTTATTGATATTCAATTTTTTTTTCATCTTGAGTTGATAGAAATTTGTAATACTTTAAATAATCAAAAAAGTAGTTTTAATTCATCACACAATTTTACGATTCTTTAGAGAAATAGATACATTATAGAATAAACACTGTTGGCTAGTAATAGGCTAATAAAGTTAATTTGTGAAGCACTTTTCTTAGCAAAGTGTTTTACAGTGTAAAACAAAAAAGCAAGCAATAAAAGCAAAGGCATAAAACAAAAAACATAAAAATACATAAAAAAACATACAAAATGCATAAAAATACATTAAAAATAAATAAATTTAAATCTGAAATCTGAAAGTCAATTATTTAATATTTCTGTATGCCGGAACTGAATAATAATAATAATAATAATAATAATAATAATAATAATAATAATTCAATTTCAAAATTAAATACAGAATTTCATTCCTAATTTTCCTTGTTATTTTTTTATGCACGCGCTCTCGCCACATATTTGGCCTTTTTTTTTTTTGGTGGGGGTGTTGGTGGGGTTGGGGGGCATCTCTTAGGGGCAGACGGCCGCATCTCGCGCTCTGCCTCCTGGTCAGGTTAGGGGATGATTTCTCTTTTTGTTACTGTTTTTGGAGTGAGCTTCTGGTACAATATGTAGCACTATAGGCTGTAATTTCACACCCGGCTGCACATTTCCCTTAAAGCTACATTCTTTTTTTTCTTTTCTCTCCCCCCTATAAGACCCCCCCCCCCACCACCACCACCACCATCATCACCCCCTCCCTCAGTTTTCTCTCCCCCTCTCTCTCTCATGCCCTCCTGCTCCCCACAATTTGATCTCCCCCCTGCAAAAATTAAGCAGGAGGCAGGAGAGAGGGAGGGGGGACAAAATGCTGAAGTTGTTGTTTTGAACACATATCCAAACGAATACACCGTTTTCACGTGTTTACTTTGTTTGGTTTGTGTTTGAACAGCACGTGCGGTGTGGCGTGTTTGACTGTGGTCAGATGGGCCTTATAACCCCTCTCTTTTTAGGAAGGGGGCCGCTCTATTCAGCTGCTACAACACGGGGTCAGAGGGCTCCTAAAAACCCATTTAAACAACACAAAGACTGAATCAATTATCGCCTCTTTTTCTGCAGTTTTACCTTTAATAATTAAACCTTGATGCTTCTAATCATCTGACCACTGAAGCCAGAAAACAGCCTAAATTGATCCGTTTCTGAAAAATTAAATTAGAAAGAATTTGAATCAATTTCCCTACAATTACTGACCCATTCCCACTCTGACACACAACTGCAGTATTTAAGACGATGCCACTCCATGTCAAGAGTTTGGAAAATGTTTTTGGAGCCCGGGTGCACCCATTAGGAGAGGTGTAATGTATTGACAGAGAGCAATTTATCTTTTGCCCCGCTTCCTAATGGCCTGTGCAGAGGAGAGAGGAGAGGTGGCATGGAGGAGGAGGAGGAGGAGGAGGAGGAGGAGGAGAGGGAATAAGCAGCACCGAGGGTCCAGCAGCTCCACAAGCCGAACATCAGCTCACACTTTCAGGCAACTGTGGGGAGGATGATCGAGGCGTCTGGGTGGTGGTAGAGAACCTTTATTTCTAGAGGTGTCATTTATGGTTTTGTTTTGTTTTTTTCCCTCCTCCTCCAGTGCAGACTCTGCTGGTTGTCTCGCGTTATTCCAACGTCACCAATCGATCTGAGTTTCCCTGCAGAGGGGAGCTGACACCACCGGTTGTAAGTTGAATATTAATCCTTTTGGATTTAAGGGAGGGGTCTGTCAGGAGATTTATGGTGATTTAGATGAGTCAGAGCTGATTTTGGACTATTTGCACTTTCTGTAAATATGACAGTAATGTCAAAAAATTATATAATATATATTGTCTGCGTGCAGGTCTTTTCAGGCTCTTTATTTGACCACATTTGTCAAAAAATATACATTAAACGTCAGCTACTTGCTCTTAAAATATATACAAATGAGGAATAATGATAATAATTTTCTATTTGAACGAAACAGGAGGAGATTTCAGAAGTTCAGCTGCAGCCTCCCTACAGTTCACCTGCATGTAATCCTGTAACACTAACAAAACTATCTCTTGACACTGTACTGTATATTGGATTTCCTCACTGTGTCCTGTGCTCCAGCAGCGAGGCTACTATACTCCGGGCTACAAATCTTGCTGGAGTGAACAGATGGAGCATCAATTTGATTCCATCCTCGACACCGTGAAAGATTGATTTTGCACTTGCTTTTAATTTTGCCCATAATTAATTGGATCATTACAACTGTTTTCCATTGATCCCCTCGTTTAAATGTAAAATTAGAATGTGATCTATGCTTCTTATCATTTTTTATTTTTTATTTGTTTGTATTTGGTCTGTGGAAGAACATCCTACAGCAAAAATATTCTTTTTTATATAATTGTATATTGTATATTAATACTGTATATTAATATATTATAGTTATAAACTCATTATAACCTCAGAATGTGGCCTATTGATTTAAACACACACACACACACACACACACTCACTGGTGCTCTACAGCATCTCTTAACGAAAAATCGCTATAATATATAGTTTTCTGTATTTTCTGATAGTTTTGCATATATGATATTCCTATAATATCTCCAGTTATGTCCCTTTAATTTTCCAGTTATTTGCACAGTGTAATTCTGATTTTATTATAGGATTACTGTAATGTAATCAATCGTTAATTTGTCATCATTTGTCAGGCTGAATCTCTTTTTAATGAACCTTAACATCTTTTTTTTTTTTTTTTTTACTTTATCCGTAGCATACTATTCTGTAAATAAATAGAAAAACATGCATATGACCAAACAGTGCTTTTGTTGACTATAACTCCTCAAATACAAAGTCCACACATACGTTTCTAACTTTAAGGCGACATGCAGGATCGTGAGGAACTGACACGATCGACCCCTGCAGCTCACACATGCACAATCAATTATTAAGTCGTCTTTTACTTTGAGTTCAGGGATGTGCTGGTGAGTGAAGCCAGTTACGTTTAACTGAAATTGTTGTTTTTGTTTGTAGAATAAAAGAAAAAGCTGAAATAAATTTTTTAAAAGGGTGAATTCAAACACTATAAGATGAAACAAAGTCGCATTTTTTTCTTTCTACTGGTGGTCCGATTGCCAATTTGACGCCACTCTGTATTTCAAACCATTTTGGGAGTGTACTTAAAGCTGAATATGTCCGTTTAATGCAGCCGATTTAACCGTTTGCTGTCTTTGATGGGAAATCATCAAAAATTAAGAATAGGCGTAAAAGTCAGTGCGGAAGTTTACAGCTGTCAGGGTCGTATTTCAGATGATAAAACCCACACAGGAAGGACTTTGAGCTGCTCTGACTCTTTGTGCTGTAACTGCAAAAATCCTGCATCCAGTTTGGTGCTAACTCCAATTAAATTGTTTTTATTTCTGCACAGTGTTTTTCAGGTTGGCTGTTCAGCTGATGATCTGTCCCGTGATTAGTCCTCAACACACACACACGTACACACACACACACGTACTGAGTGGTTCCGTTGATTTTGTATTGTATTAAAGATCCAAATGCAAGTGAGATCAGGTTACATTACTTTGATTAGAAAACACTTTGTTAAATTACTTTTCATACCCTGAGCACAAAAGCAGTCAGACAGTTGAGTTTCTGAGCTTTTCCATGCCTCAGGTACAGCAAATCATTAAGACAAATTAACATCTCATTTGCATTTAAACGTGAAAGAAAGACCAAATTACAAACATTACATATTATTATTATTATTATTTATATTACAAGCTTTTAAATCTACTGTATCAAAGCTTCATTTCAGCATTTTATTCCTTTTTTTTCATATACAAAAAAAAAAATAAAATGATGATAAATATTCCAAATATTTCTGACACGTTGTCTTTCCATCTCCATTGCATTAACACACTAAGTTAGGGAATAAAGCGCCAAAGACTTAAAATACACTCTCGCTCCTCATTCATTATGCAGATTTGCGAGTAATTGTTAAATATGCCCTGCAGTGCTGGATTAAAAATAGGTCTGTATCTTGTCATTTTCAAAAGTATTCTCCGTGTTGCATTTTTATTGTACTGGGAACAAGGGCTAAATCCCTTCTCTTCCCCCATCAAACTTTCCACATGAATAGTTAAATGTGTGCCCCTCTGGTTGGAACTCAACAAAGACTGGAGAGGCTTTACAGTAAAATTTTAAGGGCATAGAAAACTTAAATCAGGAATATTGTGGATCATTTGTGAGAGAAAAGCACAATATCTTTACTTTTTCTACAGAAGTTCATCCTGATTGTCACTGATATGCAACTATGACATTTCCCTGTTTTTTCTCTTTGATTATTTTACACAAACAAGGTGCTAAACTAAAAAAAATAAATCATTCTCATCCTCTCCACCTTCACCCTCACAACCACCATGAGAAGACTCTCTTCCACTGGATAAAGGCAGCACACACCAGCCAGTCCTCCCATAAGGCCCTGGGTTCATCACCGGGGGAGAAGCTGATCCCACGTCTGGATCCTTCAGTGGATCGGTGTGTGTGTGTGTGTGTGTGTGTGTGTGTGTGCAGCAGAGATCAGCCTGAGGCGGCTCGGAGGTGTCCCGCCAGCTGCCTCTATCCCAACCAGACAGCCAACAGCTTCAAATCACATGTCAGCAATATGGGAAACAGAGCTTCTGTCCATTGGGCCGCTGACATGTGTTAGCCTATGGCATGTGAATGCATAATGTAGCAGTCACCTCCTGGTGGCAGGCTTTGACCTCACAAATGCTGATTTTTATTTTATTTTACCACACAAGTTGATTTCTTTAATTTTCTCTCTTTGTCTTGCTGTTATCTTTCATTTTTCTTCTTTGTCTTTGCCAGTTGTCTTCATCGTAATGATGATATGATGATATGAGGAATGTCAGCTGCACAGTGTGATTTGCTGATTAGTTTGTGTGTGTCTGTGGGTGTGTGTGAGGCTGTGTATACACATATATTCCTCTCCCCAGAAATCTACGGATGAGCAGCTCCCACATAAGCTCCTGATCACTTCTGTAAATGCTTCCTGTCACCTTCAGTGGTGTAATGATCATGAAAATTGTGACCTTGATCTATGGAAAGCCATAATGTGACTGAATGGCCTCCTCCCACATACTTTCTCACTGGCTCCGAGCTCGGAGGTACGCTAAAGGATGGCTCTGAGGAAGATTGTTTAGCGGTAATAAAAAGCCAGTAGTTTGGCTTGTAATGGTTCGGGCATTCCTCCTCTCCACAGCCATTTGGCTAAATCTTCAGTGATGGAGGCCTGTGTGAATGTAGATGAGAATCTGGGAGATGTTGACGCTTGTCCTCAGGCAGCGGGGAGATTTTATTGTCTGGTGGTCTGACATGATAAAGCACATAACTGTGTTTAGGGGATAGAAGAGTGCAACATTGATGTTATGTCCTGTGCTTATCATTTAAGTGTAGAATTTAAAAATCCCTCTGCCATCATGATGTTATTGTGCACATACTGGCGTTGGGAGTTGACAGCTACTGGTTTATTATCATTGTTTACTTCTGGGCTGAAAGAGGAGAGCTGTAATCTGTGACTATGACCATAAAAATACATACTTTTATGGTGTCAGTCACATTAGACACAAAGCTGGAGTTTGTTTTCTAAAGTGC
Source organism: Macquaria ambigua (assembly GCA_008360985.2). NCBI lineage: Eukaryota > Metazoa > Chordata > Actinopteri > Centrarchiformes > Percichthyidae > Macquaria > Macquaria ambigua. The sequence continues at coordinate 151,931 of VMKM01001204.1, read as the reverse complement.
ACTGTTTTGTGCTTTAAATAAAGTGTCTGTTTATATGAATTTTAATGTGTGACAGTCTGATATGTGTGGCACCAGAGCAACTTTTTCCAATGTTTGTTTTTCATTTGTGTTTGGCTCCGAGTGAAGATAGAAAAAAAAAAAAAAAAAATCAATCTCTGGCATGATGTCGCTTGAATTCTCATTTAGTCTGGAAAATCTGGTTTGCGCAACATTGTTTATGATCACACCCTTGCCAGCTTTTCATATTTAAACGAGCAAAGGTTTAATTACCAAATGATGACAGTGTCATATGGTGCCATGATGGCACAGGGTGTCTAATGAATGCAGAGGAGCGAGGGATGCGTACGCGACACTGAGTGACAGTGGGATGCACAGATCAAAACAGAAAAAAAAGAAGAGGGAGAGACAGTAAAACATCTGTAATTTGCAATTCACTAATGTTCAATGGTTGCTCATGGATTAAGAATTTTAAACTATTGTCTGCCAGATGGAAGAGAAGAGGGAGGGAGGGATGTAGAGGAGGAGGAGGGGGCTTCTAAGCACCATATTTACATCTGTATATCAACCCTGGATTTAGTAATCAGACAGAGGGAAAACCAACTGCCTCCAAAAACACTCTCGGGGCATTGCATCTAATACCTATTTTCCAGCAGCACAAACATTAGAGAATGATTCTCCCATTTGTTGTTTTTTTTCCGAGGCGTATTTAAATTTGCCAGGACAGCTTGTAGATTGTGGGGAGTTTTGTGCACGACTTGCTCTATCTATCTCGATATAATCACGAGACAGTTTGGAGTGCCGGACCCGGGTCTGCTCACACATCAGAGTTAATTTCACTGGGATGTTGATGTGCTCTGAAATATTGCACTGAAGTAATATCAGTTAGTGGGCCGCCAAAAGATGTACATGCTTAACCAGGCATGAAACCTTGCTGAATTACACCGTATTTATACTTATCTCAGATCAGCGCATTTGTCATTAAAATTTGGTCTGGTTGCCTGTCTGTTTTATGGATCTGTTTAATGATGCACTGTGTAATAGTGTTACAATGTATAGCCCAGCTATTGGCACATTTCACTCAGCGGCATCAATAAATAACCACAGCAACCTTCAACTTTCATCTCAGCTCAGAGGCTTCTTGTATCCCACAATCCTTGTCGTTTTTGTTTTAGCTCCCCAACAACAAACCATGTAGGCCTACAGTATACTTCATCAATGGTGGAAGAAGTACTCAGATCCTTTACTTAAGTAGAAACACCGCAATGTAAAATAGACTCCATTACAAGTAAAAGTCATACATTCAAAAGTTTGTAAAAGTACACCTATCAGTACAAACTGTACACAGGGTATCAAAAGTTAAAGTACTCATTATTCAGAATGGTCCCATTCATACTGTTATATTACTTGTATGTAGTATGTAGTATGTTATAACTACTGTATATACTGTTGGGTAGTTCGATATATAACAATGCGTCATATTTAGAAGAAGCTCATATGTTAAATCTGTTAAAGCTATCACATAAATGTAGAGGAGTAAAAGTATAAAGTAGCATAAAATGGGAATACTCAAGTAAAGTACAAGTACCTCAAAAATGTACTGAAGTAGAGTAAATGTACTCAGTTACTTTCCACCACTGTACTTCATAGTAGCTGCAGATCATTTTCCAAACCATGGCTGTAGACTTTTACATTTCTGAATGTATTTTTCCTACTTTCCAGACAGCCATTGATTTCTATTGATTTCCAAATGGTATGAAAATCATTCAGCAGGCTTTTTTAATCCTTCGCCGCTTTATATTTGACTTGACTTGACAGCGTTCACAGTGATGAATTACACAACTCAAGCAAGTTTCAAGAGTCTGCCAATTGATTTTCATGCCATAAGGAAATGTATGGAAACCAATGGCTGTGGCAATGACCATGTTTATACTTATCTCAGATCAGTGTTTCTGTCATTAAGAGGGTGTGAAATAGAGTGTCCTGGTAGCCATGTTGTCTAAGACACATACCACATAATACCAACATCCCTGGTTTGATTCCAGGACATGGACATGTGTTGCATGTCATCTCGTTCTCTCGTCTGTCTCCACCGTCTGCTATCAATAAAGAAAAAAAAATAAAGAAAAATAAGAAAGAAAAGAAAAATCTGGTATATTGTACTATAGTCAGTTGTAAATGTTTTCATAATTTGAAGTAAAATGGCTAAAACAATCAGTGTCACTGGTACGGTCCTTTAACCCTAGATTCATTCAACAGAAGTGGACTGTGGAGAGCTCACCCTTTCATTAGTAATTAAGTGCTGTTGTCATGCTGTGACGTAATGAGTTTACCCCGGCCATCCATCCTGTGACACAGAGAGCTCCTCCCACTGAATCACACACCAGGAAACAGCACTTTATCTGCACAAACAGATCCATGTACTATAGTATTTAAATATTCGTGCAAATACTGCCTATACACTCCTAGTCTAACCAGAAAAATTATTTTTTGTAGCTCCTAAGAAGATTTTTTTTTAACTGTTAAACTGTCTTTATTTAGTCACACTGAGGGACCCACTCTTGTCATTTTAATATTGTTTTAGGCAAAAGAGCTGACTCCTTGTTTTCACTGCATGCTGGATGTACACTGAGGCAGACACATGTTGTAGCAGTTGTTGCCGGGCGATATTTCCGGGCCCTCTGACTGTACAGGTCTCCCATGGCTCTCTCCCCAGGACAGCGAAAACATCTGTCACGGCGGCTGCCATTTTCCTCTGTGGTCAGAGCGTCAGGTGAAGGTGCTGCCTGCTAGCCTCATGACATGGTACACATGGGTACCTCCAACAACAGTGCTCATTAACAGGCAAATGGAGCAGGAGCCCCAGCAAATTGAGCAGCGTTTCGCCAGGATCGGCCCTGCCAGATTGTTCAGATAGCCAAAGTGACATCACCAAGTGCCAGCCCCCTTTGCCCCCACCCCCCTCCAAAAAAATTAACATCCCTAATCATCTGCCAGGCTAAACATTATTCTTCATGATTCAGATCAGCCATGCTTGCCCTCCACTCACAGAGTATCTCTCCTCTCTCTGGGCCAAAAGCAGCCAGCCTTGGACTGATTGCTCAGCCTTTTGTGCCCTTCGTTTGTGAGAATGGCAAATCGATTCGAAAATCATCACCCATGAGCAGCTATCATGCAGAGCTGGGCGCGTGAGTGTTGCAGATATGAAATGGAAATCAGGAAAACAGAAAGTGGGGCCCTATTTTTGTGTCACTGAGAAATAAACTCACAAATAAGTTGTTGTTTTTTTGCATAAAGACTAAATGATTGAATCTGTGACTTAACCCCAAACAAAAGAGTCACCACACCAAAATCCATAACACAGGATTAAAACCTGCTATTGTTCTTAAATTGATTGACAGGCTAATACAGGGCCTAACACTAGGCTACATAACAAATAAATTACTATAATAAGTTATAAGTTATTCATGTTTTCTGATGCTTTTAAAGGTTTGTTTATATCAGTAATGTTTAAAAATATTTAATTTAAATTATGATCAACCTGGAAAAAAAACCACATCAAATACTGTTGTTGTTTTTTTTCCCATCATTTGGACAAGCTTTTCAATTACTGTATGTGAACTGAACTTAAATGTATGTGGTCAAAAAAATAAGGATTGGGCCTTTAATATCTTAAAAATTTTGGCCTTAAAATTTTGAATAATTTAATAATGTTTCAATGTTAATTACCAAATTTCTCAATGATTTACACTTTTGTGACCTTGTATTTTCCCAATATTCTCATGTAATATCTATTTTATTTGAGAATATTGGTTGTGTTTTGGAAGGTTTTGCCAAAATTGATAATTGGTATATTATGACTTTATTAGTAGAGCTAAAAATGAAAATAAAGAGATCAAGCACAAGTCTTGCACCTCCTCTGTGAGGAGTTTCCCATCCGAACCAAAGATAAACCCTAAAATGTGACCCAAAAAAGTGAACTGCAGGAAGAAAGATAAACAAGAGGAACAGAAAGGAAGCTTGGCACATCTAATTAATTACCGCTTATTAGAATGTTTGTTTACAGAAATGAAGTGCTACAAGAGGTCTGATGTTAATTAATTTAAAGTGTACTTCCCCCCTCACTCCCCACAATGTGTTGATGACTGCTGCTGAGGTACTTTCATGGCAGGTAAACCTATGTCTCATTGGATTTCCATCAATGGCTCTGAGGTGTGTATGGAACAAAAGCTTGCCACACAGATTAGGGAGAGTGTTAACATGATTGCTGATTAATAACGCCAATTAGAATGCACAGCAAGGCAACGAGAAGAGCAGATCAGCGCGATTATGACAAGAGCAAGCAGGATTGTCTGAAGAATCACAACATACATAAACCAGCTCGGCCGTAGCATTTCGTATCACATTTTTAATGTCCAAAGGTTGGAGGAAGACAAACGTAAGATGTGTTAACTGCTTCATCGAAGAGCAGGCTATCACCCAACATAGTTATCTGTCCTCCAGCTGTATTTTTAGATTTTGCAGAGCACTGAAAAGGAGTAAGAAGTGCTTATCCATGTGTCCTGTTGACTTTTTTTGTTGCCACTTTGTCAGTGTGTCTGGGAGTGAAGCGCAGGGCTGCACACACAGTATAACCAGAGTCTCAGGAGGTCTCTCTCTGGACAATGATGTATTTAAGCCCCTCCAGAGGTCAGATGGACTCTGTCCAGAACATCACCTGCAATCAATAGTGTTGGTAAACCAGGCACAACTGAGCAGACATGGAGGCTCCTCTTCTAAACACACTGTGAGGGAACCGCATGGGCCATTGCACTGCTAAAACTGTGAGAAGAATGGCTTGACGCGCTGCTACTTAAGCACCGGCGACTGAGGGAGGACTTATTTATGTTGGGCTCCACTGGCAGACTCGCATTGTTGTAGCATTTCCCCAAAACTGGGCTGCAGAAAATGTACTGATCCCACTGAAGAAAATAAAATAAACATGTAAAATGTCACATCAAGGTCAAGGTCTTTTTTATTCATACCCAAGGGTTGTTTTGCAGGCAGGAGATTCTGCGTTCAAAGACAAACAACAATTAAACAGACCGCAAAAAAAAAAAAATAAAAAAACGTTGTCTCATCCCCACAACATGTTTAAAAGTGCATAGAGGAGATTTAGATTTAGTTTTGTATAGTCACTGATTCAAAAGCTTTCCTTTATTTGTTATTATAAAGACACAATGGGTAGAGTTGAGACTCACCTGCAGGCTTTCTAGCCCACTTTCTAATTGGTTTATAATGGTATTCTTATTTTTCAAGACAGGTTTCCAAACCAGAACACAATGGGAAACTGCAGGATAAATTTAAATAAAAACATCTTTTTTTTTTATTTGACCAAAGAGTCACGACTCGTCTTTTTGCACACTGCCTTAGAGTTCCTTTTGAACCGTTGTTTCAACAGAAACATTAAATTAATAAAGATTTTTTGCATGCAGATTTTACAACAGCAAATAATACAGTAAAAACACAATAGAAGTAATAGATTTCCATTTTCCTGAGTGACTGGATAACAACATGGAGAGAAAAACAAACATAAGGAAAAACTGACAAATTAAATGTTATGGCTGTCTTCAAACTGAGACAGCGAGTCAAGTACGGTGGAATAAACAAGTCTCTGTGAGGGAACGTATAAAGGTAAACCAAGGTATTCAAGGTATTAACTTGACCTTCAGTCATTTCCACTGGTGGGGGGACAAAATCATTAAAGTTTGGGGCATTTTGCATATTTTGTATTAGTACATGTATTTTTGGTATTTTTATTTGATGTGATTTTTCATTCTTTTTGGATAATTTTGTATATCCAGATGCCCCACAATAATTATCTTTTTTCTTTTATGATCAACTCCCAATAAAGACTTACTAAGCTCACAATGGTGGTGTCTTCTACAGATTTTAATATTGCACACATTTACTGCGGATTTTCTTTTCCACACAACCAAATGTCCTTCTACTCTTTGTTCAGTGTCCTTTATAGTTCTGTTTTCTGACCTATGCAGTACTGGGGTTCGGTTGAGCAACAAATACGACTTCCAAGTGCTCAGATCTTTATCCTGAGCAAGCCTTTCTAAAGTGGGCTGGATTCAATTATGTGTCTGCGAACTTGAGCCCCAAAAACAATGAATGCAGAGTCAACTGTCAACTGCAAGTGTGTTTTGAAGAATTGGCATAGTCATTTAGGCAGCACCTCACATCCTTCACAAACAAATCAAGCCCCCAGTGCTTCAAAGTGAGATTGATCTCCTTTTGAGACTCGGCACAGAACACTGGGATTCTGAATATTGAGAAAGGTGCCGCTCTCCATGGAAACCCAGTACAAGCCCGCCCTTCCCCCCATCCCATCCTCCACTGGAGTGATGTAGAAAAAGGGACCCGGTGGAGTTTTCAACTTCATCAATATTCACTCATTCATCGTGAATCCTGGCAGCAAATTCTCGACTGTATTACTGGATGGATGTTCTCCTTTGTCACTGTGAGGAGGGTCTGAAATTGAATTTTAAATTAGAATAGAACAATTCCCAATTTTTATGGACTCCGGTCACAGCCATATATATCACTTAATGATGGAAAACTTTTCAATTTTCCTGTGTAGGTCTTTGGCACAATCCAGCCATTAAATAGGTCAGGGATGAATGTGCATAGTTTACTCTCAATTCTTTAAAAAAATGGGAAATCCTGTGTTATGCTGATAAAACAGCTTATTTGAAAAAAGCATAATCAATAAGAAAAAAGGATTACCTCATTGAATTTCACCTGCCCGCCTGTTTTATTGCGTTTCTTCACTTTGAATGAAAAAGTCTTACCAACAATGTGATGAAATAAAAATCAGCTGTTGATAAAGATGTTTCTAGCCGGTTTAAAAGTCAGTGAACCCGGTAAGTGAATGCATCATAGCTGGTCACTCTCGCTCTCAATGACCCATGGCAGCATGGGTCACAACATCTGCAAAAGCCTGTGACAGAGAAGCAGCGAAACTCTTTTCATGGCGCGCTGTCAATACGTGTTGAAATTTGGTTATTGCACGATTAGCATGACAAACTGGCTGCAGTGTAATTAGATTAGTGTTCATACATATCAGTGTGAGAAAAGAGAGGCCTTTCTCTATTTCTGTGGGGTTGTAAGCATCCAAAAATGACTTTCTGAAGATGTAGAAAGAAAATCCAACACCTTTTGTTGGACAGTAAAATATGACAAACCAGTGACATGTTTACTGTTTATAATGTTATTTTGGACATATATAAAAGAAAGCTAACATGCTGTCTCAGCCAATAATAAAGGCCAAAATAATGTTTGTTTTTTTGTTAATTATTCCTTGGTGTAATTCAAAACATTTAAATCCTGATTAAATGTTCTTTTAATCACTCAGCTTGAAACCTGAATTAATTACAAATCTGCTCCAAAAAGTGTATTCTGTCATAAAAATGTTAATTACCAGGGGGTACTGACCTCCCTTTTGGCTGTTGTGTATCCCCAGCTGAGGACAGGGCGTTTGTCCACTGTCGCCACTTAATGACGGTAATATTAAACACTCACAGAATGTTGTCGCGCTTTTGTCTTCATTCATATCAAAATGAAGTTCTTGGAGGCCCGCATTTATCAATCACGGCAGGGCTCCAGCTGTTCGCGAGTCTTTGGCCTGGCTTCAACAGCCGGGCTTACAAATTGTCTCTGAATAGCGTCGAGCAAGGCCCCTTCAACCCCCTTTTGTCACTGTCTCCTGACAAATGCTCCTCGGCTGCCTCTCCCAGACACATGCCTCCTTCCTACCTTCTGCTCTCTGCTATCAGATGGCCTGCTTTGCATTCTCGCATGGCTCACTATGAGCCGCTTTATCTCCACGGCTGCTGGAAGCCCAGCATCAGACAGGGTTATATCACACTCACACTTATGGTCTGTATCCAAGCTGCTGAATGCTTTTTTCCCCCCTTTTTAGCTTTGAACTGACATTATTATACAAAAGCTTTGTACTGGTTTCTCAGTTTAGCCAATATGCTTTGTATACATTCTGTGAATGGAGGGTACATGCTTGTCTTTACATTTGCAGTGTGAAGGGAAGTTGCCAGTCAGCAATCAAACAACTACTGGCATAACAGTTATATGGTGAGAAAAAGCATCATATAATCTGTTTAACTTCCATCCATTTGCTACTTCTTACAGTAATGCATGCTTTTAAAGGTGGGGAAGCTGTGGTCTAGAAATATAAAAGTGGATGAACTGGGATTTTTAGGGGGTTTACCATCTACTTAATTTTGTCTAATTGCATTTGGGTCATTTGATGAAGTCCTTTCAAATAATTTAGAATCCATTTGGATTTTGTAGCAAATTTCAAAGCAATTTGAAATTTCAAAGCAATTTGAAATTTGGAAAAACCAAACAGAAACAGAAAATAAGTCAACTGATTTCACAAAATACAGTCTATTTTTTAAAAAGTTTTTTCCTGAAAAACAAATGCATTTCCCTATGCATCAGTTCTGTTCCCCACCTGCTATATTTTAGTAATTGAAATCATATTGATGTGAGATAACTGTAACCCTCGAGGATAAATAATCACTGAAAAACCATTTGAGGAAATGTGCAGCTGGATAATCTCACAAGTTAGAAAGAATATTGTTGTCAAATCATCCTAAAATACAAAAAAACTGTTTCTTTCCATTGATCTTAAATGAGCAGTTTTCTGTGGACAGTTTGGCTGCAGTCTGTTGCTGTTTTCTGAAAGACAATCACAACAAATTCCAAGAAAGCAGTAAAAATCATAGTGTAAATGCCATTTCTAGCTAGATCACATGTTCCCGAGTCGCTGGATAACAACATTGAGAGGGAAACAATCAAACAAAAAACAGACAAATCAGATGTCAGCGCCGAGAGGTACCGTGTGTTGTTATTGGTATCTCAAAACTAAGAGAAAATCACGCGTGTCAAGAGATAAACAGGAGGATGTGTGAGAACGTATAAAGGCAAACCAGTCAGCTACTAGAAAAGCTTTGTTCTTTCTCCGTCCACAGCATCATTTAGAGCTGTCAAACACGGACTAGCTGCCTCTGCCCTCAGCTGACCGACAGCCAGCACTGAACCTACATGTTGAATCATCTGTCAGACTCTCAGAAACTCCCGCTGACGGAGGCCAACTGAGACTGACAAGCTACAAGTGCTTCAAACTGCTGCACACCAGCACTTTGTAGCTGACAGCAGACAGTTTTAGCCTTGAGTGATTCAGTGTTGAAGGACAGGCAGAGCCACAGTTGTTACTGCCCCAATAAAGTTAAAAGCAGGACACCTCAGTCTCTCAAGTCTTCATATCAACTTAAAATGATCAATTTATCAAAAAAGGTTGAAACGGTTTCTTCCCACTTATTATGTTTGAAATATTTTGTGGCCATTCACACACAACTTCACGCAATCTTTTCTTAATTTCACAATAATTTTACAGTATTTTAATGTACAAAATGTTTGCACTTTTTCATGAAATGCACCAATAAAATAAATTCAGATAAGAGCAAACCCCTTACTAAATCTAACTTACCATTAGATGAGTCGGCTACCCATACAGCTACTGTGGCTAACGTTATGTGCCATTCAACGCACTCATAAAGCGCTGGGCTATCCCATGATTGAATTTGCCACCAACGTTAGCTACAGTAGCTTAGCTATTCAATAGTGGGGTAGCCCAGCACTTTTATCCGTGGTCAAAACAATCATACTAAAAATAACTGCCCTGCACGGCGCTGTGTTCTGCTGTCCTGTGGCGCCCTGTGCTCCGAGCCCCGGACAGCCCCGACCCAATTTAACCACCGCTTATAACCGTTACCGTAGCATTAGCTTGGTGGCTGCAATGAGCCTCTTGTCATAGCAGTAAAGTAAGCTAAATCGATATTGAAATATCACATCAATAAATTAGGTCTCTTCTGGATTACTGTGTTGCAAAATGTGATGCAATTAATGAAAAATGTATCCTGTGTGGCAGAAATGCTGATTACTGTTACTGAGTGTAATTCTGTGACATTGTATTCCTTCATTCCTCACTCTCTGACGTATCATCTGGTGTTTCCCCAGACGTTATAGCAACCAGAGGGGTTAAAGCGTAAAGGGCATATGACACCATTGACTTGTGGCGACAAAATGAAACAGAGTTGGGTTTGAACATTGTTGGAACATTTAGGATAATATAAGTATATAAGTACTAACTCAACAAAATACATAACATAGGTCTAGTCTTTTTTTAGACATTTTAATGCTGAAATGTTACATATTATACCTTTAACTTTGGATATTTTGTATGAAAAAAAAGTGAGATCTCACAAATATTGCTGGGATTTGTTTAATAATTGTGACTTCCTGGAGGGTCTGCTAAATCTACACCAATCACAGAAGCGGAGAACTTGATAAAGAGATGTTGCCCGAGGATTTTGAGGAAAAATGTCCTCTGACAACACTTTGCTCCGTCTGATCATTGTGTATATGGACAAGTTTTAATCAGAACCCATTTCCCTATAGAGGTCCTGGCCTTGAAATGTGGCTCTACTAAACTATTCAGTCTGTACTGGTGTCGTGTTTGTTGACCAATCTCCAGAATTGATAGCAAAGAAATGCTGCATCATGTCAAAAATGGAGGCATTACCAGCAGATAAAAAATGAAATTGTCATCTGAGAACAAATGAAATGTTCAGTTTGTCTTTTGTATCCATTTCAGAGGAAATAATTAAGACAGATGGGCAGATGAATTAGCTGTCCTCCAAGGTCAAACACTGATTGCCTTATTACTCTATTATTTCACTCTGGTGGAACTATTACCACTGACACTTTTTCATGATATTTTGTACATCCACACCAGAAGAGAGAGTGAGAGAAATACAAATTGATTGTTTGGCGGCCAAATCAGTCACAGTCATCTTCGGCAGATGGATTAATGGCTTTGATGGCTGTTGCAGGTTGAAGCAGAGAGACTGGCTGGAGACAAGAGAGATTGGTTTGAACCCCAGGGAGCTGAATGGATGTGAGTTGCATGTAAGGTTGCTTGGTTTTGTTTAGAGGGAGGGGCTGGTGAAAAATGTGTGTGGTGGAGTTTGGCGCATTCTCAGGATGCACTTTTGTTCCTTTGCTATTACAAGTGATTGACTACCATGTTCACGCTTCCCCAATGTGTGTCAACCAGCCCCCCCTGCTCCCATACTTAAGATGTCATCTTTAATATCTGGCTTTTTAACTCCATGGAGTCTGAGATCATTTTTGCAGTTTTACATTTACTAAGGAACAAAACGCTTTAGTATTATGCCTTAGAAGACCCCTAAAGTTTTCATGTGAAGATTATAGTGGAATTGGCATGGAATAAGTACAATTAGGGGGTAAAACAACTGAATTTGATCCGTAAAAAACCAAAGTGAAGCCCTAAATGTTGCTTATACATCTCAATCTGCTCTTGCATTAAATATTAACAGTTTGAATAAAATGATTAAAGGTTAAATTAAGTACCCTGTCCCAGAATCTTGCAAATTAAGGGAAATTTGAGGCAATAAATTCTGAAATTTGATGGACCTTGAGTTAATATTTAGTTGTATGTGTATAGTTGGGGTGATTAAGGCTTATTCAATCTGTTATTAGTGATGTTTGACTGTTAGTGTTTGGGTTTGGCATTTGATTACCACCTAAAAAACTGTCCTTATCACTACTGCATGGCGGCACTTTTATGCAGCACATATTCAGTTTCACTTTTGGCAGTTTTGTTCCAAATAATCTGTCAAAAATGTATCTAAAAATCATAAAAGTGACACAGATTTTCACAAAAAAACTTTTAGGATTTTGTCCACTTAAAGCAAACAGTCAGTCAAAGATATTGCAATTAATTTTCAGGTGGTAGAAGAAAACTACTAAAGTAAAAGATCTGAATTAGCAGAAGTATGAGCAGTAAAATCTATTTAAGTAGCAAAAGTAAAAGTTCTCACTGCAAAGAATTGCGTCTGTCAGAGTAGTGTTGATGCAATATGAGCTATGTTAATTCATCGAAACTGGAAATGAAACCCTTACAAACAATATTTTCTCCTGTTTTCAGATGAGATTGCATGCTCCTCTACAGGTTGAGGAATTAACTATAATGATGTAGATAATGTCTAAAAAAGACTGTTTTTATGGTTCCTTAAAAGTCATGTTGAATGTAGATTCTGCAAAGTAATTAGTAATTCCAGCTTCCACATAAATGTAGTCGATTAAAAAGTAAGTGTGAGCAAATGTACTTCCTACCTCTGATGAATAAACACTGACCGCACTCTTTCCTGCTGTCAGATATTCTCTTAAAACAAAGGCAATTATACTTTATCTCCTCAAAGAATCTCAGGATCTGGTGAAATTATTCATCTCCACCCTGTAATTCCAAATATTTGTCGCAAGCACTTGATTGGGGTCAGTGCCTCAATACTGTATCAAGGGAACTAGGAGGCTCATAATGATTTATTACCAGCCCAGCTGCACATATTATTATGAAATGAGTTTATTAGTTTTAAAGCTAGCAGTAATGTGCTTTTGCTTTAGGGGAGCAGGCATGGGTGACGAGAACCTGCATTAACCACTTGACGTGAAGGCTCCATTGTACTACATGTATCCCTAATTTGGTTCAGTACCGTGACATCATGCACATTGCAAAACAATTCAGCTGTGGTACACGAGTGTACGCGTTGGAATAGTGAATGAATCTTGTGTTGTTTCCTGTCACGATGTCAAGCGTTTGCATGTAATTCTTTTTTCAGCGTCTTTATCTACAGGCATCTGAAGGTTTACAAACTTTGCACAGGTCTATTATAAGAAATAAAAGTTTTTCAATAGAAAAGTGCAGCATGTGGCTCCTCACTATTTGTTTTCATAGTCACAGGAGAATAATAACTAAACAAGAATGTTGTTACTCTAATGGGAGGGAGACAAAATGGTTTCTCTCACCATTATCAACTCCATTTCTTCCATCCATTCCATCTGATGATCAATTAGATCTTAATGGATAGCCTGCTGTGCTGTGAGATGATGACCAACATGTTTTTGTGTTGAACTAAGTAAATGACAAAAACCACACACAGCAGCCAGCAGCACAGAACTGAACGTCCCATTCAGATCTGTCTCTACATGTTTCAGTCATTGATTACATCATTTTAAATGTGTTGTTATTGGATTTGTTTGTCATTTTGGAATCATTTATTTCCACTGTTGGTGTTTAAAACGAATGTTAAGTTCTTGAGCCTTAATGAAAGTTTCTATACCAATAAATCCTTTATGGCTTTCGGTGTTTATGTCTGCTGAGCTTTTTCTTCAAAGTGGAACTGAAATTTGACTCCTCACTTTTCGTGTAAAGAAATTAAACCATAATGATGCTGCAGCTACTGTGCGTGATTTTCAAATTTTCAAAAGAGGACAGAATACAATTGTTTTTGTCCCGTACAGCCTACGAAAGTTCATAGAAGATGGGTTTTTTTAGCCCACATATATGGAGTGAAAATAGTCTCAATATTATTTGTAAATGTGTATTCCATGATTTGTAACTGAAAAACAAGATTTGTAACTGAAAAACAAAATTTGTAACTGAAAAAAAAATGTGTAACTGAAAAACAAGATTTGTAACTGAAAAAAAACAATTTGAAAATATTTTACTTACAGACTTTTAACTTCAGCTTCTCAGATCGAAATGTGTTTCCCTCCTGTTAGAATTGTGTTTCCCGTAGCGTCGCCCCTCGGTGGTTAGGGGTATGTTCAGCCGGCATCCGCTTTTTGCCTGGACTGGCTGTTTTCCCAGCAGAACAACTCTACCACCTAGCAGTAGCTTATTTAAACCATATATTTACATTTATAGGTTACTGTATAGAGTCCGTGGTTGGTAAATGCATGTGCTCTAATCGAGGGGCGACAAGCTATTCTGTCTATTTAGAAAAACACAATTCTAACAGGAGGGAAACACATTTCGACGGGGGAACGGGCTTCCACACAACACCACTGTAGCGTCGCCCCTCGGTGGTTAGGGGTATGTTCAGCCGGCATCCGCCTGGCTGTTTTTTTTAATCGAGGGGCAACAAGCTATTCTGTCTATTTAGAAAAACGTCTTTCCCACTTTGAAATTAAACACGAATATGCCGAAAGCCCAGATGTCCCAGTTTTCCACCAGCACTTAAACGCATCATGCATTTCCGAATCTGTGGAGCTGGGACCAGCTTTAAAATAGTCACCTGTAACCTGATCCGTGCATAACACGAGACATTTGTATGCGCAGGAAGCTTTTTGAAAGCGAAAAGGATCAGATCTGAGAAGCTGAAGTTAAAAGTCTGTAAGTAGAATATTTTCGTATCTTCAGTTACAAATCTTGTTTTTCAGTTACAAATCTTGTTTTTCAGTTACAAATCATGGAATACACATTTACAAATAATATTGAGACTATTTTCACTCCATACACATATCACTGCTTATGTAATGATTTAAGATGTTTGCCCCTATGTAATGTTCAACATTTGGGAAGTCCCATCTTGCTATTAATTTTATATTTCACTCAGACAGTAGAAGCTAGCAGGCTAGGCTAACTTGCCTCCTCACGGAAAGTGGAAGCTAGTTAGCCTAGCTTGCTAACATTAGCACTGATACCCACTAGATGTTACTTTTGGTTCATGGTATTTTAACACCTGCTGAGCCACTGACCAACACTGTCTCCTAGAATTACATAAACACGTTGTGTCTCAAGTCACTCTGGACTTTTTCTGTATTAAACCAAGACCATGATCTTTCCGTAACATTCGCCAAGCACTGTGAGTGCCTAAAAATAACCATAAAAAGTTGAATAATGCTGTAGTGACCACAAGCAGACATTGTATATTTGGGGGGAAAACAAAAGAAATACATTGTCAGTGAACTTTTTTTTACTGATATGCTCAGCAGACACCGGGTCAGTTGCATGGCTCCCATGTTGGTTTACTGCCTTAAATTAGTCTTTGTTAGTAATTACAATTTTGACCAAATTTGTACACAAGTCAAAACAAAAACCAAGGATATATTAACAAAAATGTATTTTACTTTCAGTTCAATTTTAATATTCCAGCTTTATACCATGATGCACCCATTTTTGAATTGTACCTCAAATTATTTGGTTTGTTGCCATTTTAAGTCTTAAGGTAAAATATTAAGTTGGATATAAAGTATTCTTACTACACAAGTGCCTTTTTAGACCAAAATGGACTCATAACAGGATCTTTACATCTGTCTCAATAATAGAATGTAACATGGTGTTTCAGTCCTATTCTCATTTCAGCACAAATGGCAAGTCCCTATTTCAAATGACAGCACCATTAGTAGGATAAATATTCTGAGTGAAAGCAGCTAAAAACCAATATTCACCTGGTAACCCAGCACACATTAACAGTCCTGCGCCTTCTCGTAATGTCCCTTGCACACTGCCTCTGACACAAAAGCCTGAACAACATCCAAGGCTGCCGCTTGTCAGCTGTGGAATATATAAAGATAAATGATATTATGTTAAATTCCACTTAATGACAAATTTTTAATTTTCTGAACATGGTCATTTTCTGGCTAGTGAATCAAGTGTAAGGAGCTAATTACGTGAGGATCTGAGCAAAAATAACTCCTCATTTTCAGGGATAATGGAAGAGAAATGTTGTAGATTAATGGCACTATTTATCTTTTTTAAATTTCTATCTTTCTCTGGTGATGGCTGTGCTCCCCAAGGAAAATATTCATAAAACGAAATTGAAGTCGTAACTTAATAGGTTATTAAAATTTTTGAGTGCATATCACTTCTCTTTTCGCAGCGCTGTAAATTTAAATTGAAGTTTGTGGCGTTCAGAGTCACCAGTGCAGTTTTTTTTTTATATGATGGCACAATAGAGGAGGAACATGCATCTTTGTCAGGAGGTATTTGCTATTCTAATTTTATGGCAGGCCAGATTATCAAAAAGGAATGTCAGAGTGTTGGCTGCTGACAACACCTCAGCCTTCAGCCATGTGTTTCCATTAGGGGCCTTGGGCCGTCCAGGGGTTTGTTCCCTCTATTATTTTCCATTTCAGTCTTTTATCTTGATTTAAAGTGAGGCTTGCTGAATATCCCCCCCTCCTCCTGCCATTCGATTCCCCTTTTAGGAAGTGAGAAATGCTATACTGTGTAAGGTTTCACAAGAGGGACTGGTGCTCTCTGGGGAGGTGATGTAGATCGGTTCAAGGTGGAATAACTATCTTTAGCCATGCAGCGTGTTTGGAAATGCAGAGAGGAGGGACAGAGCACCTGGAAGGAACAGAGAGGCAAAGCATCCTGCAGCAGAGTGTTTCTCTCAAGGTCATAGGGCAAACCTTTTCCTCCAAGCCCACTTTATGATACATTTTTTACTGAATGCATCCTGGTTATTATGAGGCAGGCCACAGTCCAATAAATTTGTCTCAGTTATTGGTCAACAACAATGAAACAGTTTTTATATGGCTTTCAGAGGCAAAGTTTTATGTCTTTTGTCTTATTACAGCTTTGTTTATGCCAAATTTTCTGAAGTGAAAAACACTGTGAATGAAGCCTTGTGTTTGATTGACATTGGCGTAACTTGCTGTTTTATGTGTAAAAATTATAAGAATAATTACAAAAATCAACTTTTTCTTGGTAGTAACCCGTGGTAACCTGACCCTTTGCCACAAACATGGGCTTCCACATTTGATAAAGGCGACTTATGAAAATGACTATTTTATATGTTATGTGGGCTATCCATAAACACATTTCTATTTTCAAAAAGTCATTAACAGACAAAGGAATTTTCAGTATGTTATCTTACATAATAGACACTACATATGTATGGAGTCTAACTGTGTCAGGCTTCTTATGAACAAACTATGACAAAACTCCAATAACAAAAATCCAAATAGACTTATTTGGGATTTTGGAGGTGTAGTGCTGCGTAAAAAATACTGTTAACACCACTCACGGAAGTAGAACTCATGAAAATCCATTATATTTAACTGCGTTTTACAGCTGGGGCTCAGTATCAAGGTGATAAAGCAATGTAAAGTATGTTGTCTGAGCTGCTAAAGAGGTTGCAGGACTCCAAACAAAACATTAGGGTTGAATAACGTTATGTACAGCATTACTGTATTTTATATAGAATAGGACAGAAAGGTTTACAACCTCCAAAAATAACATTTTTAAAGGGTAATTATGTGTTTTCATATATATTTTTGACAAACCACTTCAAACACTTTTTAACAACAGATGTAGAGGTCACTTGAGCGTCAACAATAGTCTTTTTCAGTGCAATTATTCACTAAAACTATACAATCAACTCATTAAATACCAACTGGGTTGAATATATGACAGCTAACCAGCATGCTATAACCTCTGGCTGTATCATGAACGAGACTAGCAGTGCTCATCTGACACAATCAAATACAATTCCAGTACAAATGGCCTTGGTTTGCCCAAGTCTTCTTATGAAATCCTTTATTTCTTTATATTCTTCACCCGCCTGGATGCAGGCTCTTAATTGCACATCTATGCTCAGTTATGAAACACTAATAGTTTTCGTGATGTCAGAGCGCCAGCAGAAGACAAGAACCGGGGCTTATTATATCGTTTGACTGCTTCAAGACAAACTGGAGCGCAGGGATGCTCCAAAACACTCAGCCCACACAAAAAGCCGAGCTGGAGCGCCTGTCAGTCAATCATCCTCTCCAGGAGAGTCATATTACTTACAGTCTGAGAAATTGTGATACGGAGGTCTCCAGTTGGTTTGAAATTAATAACATTTTGTTCCCCCGTTTCAAAAATGGACACAGTGCAAATTTATCATTTCTTGGGCAAGGGGCTCTCTAGCTTCCCCTTAAGGATACTTTCTTTTTTTTCCTTTTTTCAATTTCTATTTAGAAATTCTGCGAGCTCAAAAACCTTAAAGTCTAACATATAGGAATGCTCATACAATCCTGACCTGTTTATGCGGTATAAAGTTGATAGGCTGTCAAGCCCCCAGCGAAAAGGCCTGGGATGAAGCGAGCTATCCTTTAAATTGCCGGGGTGATATTTGCAGATAATAAAAGAAATAAATCAGACAATGGGGCTGAATATTTCATTTGTTATCCATATTCCTTATGGGCAAAAAATGATACAGAAATGTAAAAACAGCAATTCCACTTTACCCCCTCTGGAATTGTAACACTTGAGATGCTGTTTTCATGTCTGAAGACAAAGTGCATGCTTTCCCTCAGCCTGCAACAGATAAATCTAATAGGCAGCCAGAATTACTGGTTGTAATGTTGTGTAGTCTTAACCTAGTCTGCTCTTTCACCATTTTTATTTCTGTCAATCTCTCAAACTAATGGATACTCAGCAGAAATAGCTTGGGACCGCTTTCTATTTATAGATTTATAGAATGTAGTACAAGGCCAAAAAGAGGTTAGATGAATACTTACATGATGAGTAAAATACCGTTTTACCTTGTGAGTGTGCTAAATGGTATTTATTGCATTTGCATTCCAAATGTACACTGATCCATTTAGCTCTTTTTCCAGTTTCAATAATAGGAAATACTTCTTGTAATGGCCTAATAACACTGTTAAGTATACATGAAAATTCTATGTAGGTCATTTTCTCACATAAGAGTATGATTTGTATTAACACCCGTTTGCTGAGTCGGTGTCTCCTTTGTCAACGCAATCTAATTTAACCCCCTTATTACATTAATAAGTTTTCTCCCTGTGAGTCCCACACTGAGAAACACGGTGTCCTGCTGCTGCTGCGTGATGGGTCTTTTGCTACACAAGGCCCAGAGCATATCGCTCATCACCAAAGCCGCTGTACATTATGTTTCTGAGATGGCACCTCAGACCTCCCACAACCCCTGGGTGAGATTTCCTCCCCTCTGCAGTGGCACTTTAATCTTTATTTCGTCATGTCCGTCCTCCCCGACCTCTAATATACTGTCTCATTTCTTCTTCGCCCATTTTCTGCTAATTCACCACCATCTGCCTTAGCATCTGTTTGAAGGGAGAAGCAGGGGGAAAAAAATCTTCTTGTTGAGGAAAAAGTCTTCTTTCTTCTTCTTCTTTTTCTTCTTCTTCTCCTTCTAACTTTCTCTCTTGCTCATTGTGTCTTCTGCCATGTTTGTGTGAGAGCCAAAGCCTCCGCCCCTCTCTGTCTTTCTTTTTCGCATAAGCCTCCTCAAACCCTTTTTAAGTCTAATGCTACATGTAAACCTTGGACCTGCTTCCTCTCTTGTTCATGGAGGCCCCCCAAAGACGACAAAAAAAAAAGAAGAAAACAGGAGGAGGGAGGGAGGGATGGTAAGGGTGGGGGTCATATCCTTTCCATGTCCAACCGCTTAGTCAATAACCACTGTCAACAGGAGTGCACAAAAGATCAGAAAAGTGCAATTGTAATTTTCGGACAATGGCAGGGAGCTCTCATAAGGCTGGGCTGAAAAAGGGACACCACCTCCCCAGTGCCCTGCTGTCCCCCCCCTCCTCTCCTCTCCTCTCTCTGGCTTCCTCCCTGTCCTCTTTGAGCGTTGCTGACAATAGGGAAGCCTGCTGCATTGCCAGGGAGAGCCACGGGATCACCTCAGTCAGCCTGCGGATTACAGACATTCTTTGGCAGGGCCAGTGTTGCTGCGGAGAGCCCGGGTCCTCGTGGGCCCTCAGAAGCTGCAGCATCGCCTCGGGCCCCCCTGCCTCCCCACCTCCCTTCCTTTTTTTGTATTATGTTCCCATGTTTGACAGACACAGAGCCCATAATAATCTCTTTCCCGCAGGGACCTGCACCATTTGTTTGGCAGACCCTACAAACAGTTTCAATCCCTTTTCTCCCTGCGTTGTCTTCACTGCTGTAGCCCTTCGCTGTCATCTAATTAATGCAGCCTCCCTTTTCATCTCCACTTCCTGTTCATTGTTTGATCCTCTCCCCCCTCCTCTCTTAAGTCCCAGATTTAAAAGTCACTGCCTCCACTAGTTATCATACCACATTTGAGTGGCTGGGGATTAAAAAGGTGTCTTTTCTGTGGATTATGACTTTCTTACATATTCATTGTTTTACCATTACTTCTCTTAATATCCTCAGAAATGTAGTTAAAGAGGTCAGGATTCATTTTAAACAGAGCAAAAAGGATTAACCAGTTCATGCTTGCCGTTTATTTGAAGCAGCTTCTTGTGATTTAATTTGCAGCTAATTGTGTGCTTTCACATTGTTCATGAAATTAGCATTTTAATTAGGATATCCCAAGAGACATAGTTATATTCTGAGACTATATGCCTGAAACAGAGTAGATATCTGTTACATAATGATATATGCAGAGTGATTACCAAGACAACAAGCCGCTAAAACAGCCATATTAAAACTTTATAAAAAGGCAGGGCCGTGACGATTTGAAAATATATATGAATATATTTTTTCACATTTTATTTATTCATTTAACTGTTCAAGTACATTTTCTGTGCATTTTATCTCCATTTCAAATCCCCTAATTAAAAATGTTGGGGGCTTTATGGCCTAAAAACATCCAAATTTCCAGAAACAATACAAAGGACACGTCTTCAGACCTCAATGTTAGCTACGACCTTAACAAAATACGATGCACAAAAATGATCTTTGGCTTGAAACCTAGAGAACCAATAAAATGTGATTCGGGAGATGTTCAGTGTGCAATTATATTTCTTGAAACACATAAGTCCATGCAGTAAGTCCAGGGAACCTTAAGGTGCTCTTTAAGATGAAAAAAACTGGTGACAGAAAAGAAATGTGAGCTGGAAGAAACATTAAAAGCCTTTATGTAGTCTGGCATATAAATGGCTTCAACATCACAAGGTCTTCACCAGAGCACATGTAATAAAAACTGATTCTTAACTCAAAAATCCAAACTCAAGGTCCACTTCCTTGCCTTTTCAAACTAAGATGTGGAGATTAAGATTATTTATTTTTGTCAAACTACTGTTTCTATGGTGAAGAACTGTCATGCTCAATATAAACAGACTGATTACACTTGATACTCCACAGTACATAGACAATACACCAAATTATGAAATACATCCAAATAAGGCTTGTTACATTTCTCATAACTAATCTGAGAAGGCCTTAATAACACACTGTGGTGGATCTATGCTATAATGTAAATAAATGTGAAAGTTTTCCATGGCGACACTTCTCTGTTTAGAACTTGCTTGTACCTTTTTACTGTACTCTCCAAAAGTACAGCATGTGATACAGACAGACAAACTTCTCCATATGGAAAGATATACAGCAAGCGCACACAACTATAGCAACCTATTTATGACCTCTCCCTCTGAGAAAGAGAGATTTGAGGAGCTATAATTGGTTCTCCTCACATGTATTCTCCCCAGTGTGCGCCCTGCTCTCTCCACAGGGAGCACTTTGATGATAACTTGCTGCATTACACGCTAACTTTTCGACAATGGCTACACGCTCTGTCTTTATTGCCCCGACTCCTAATGGCTATCTTGAAGTGCTGCCTCTGGCAATCCGGTCGCAAATAAATAGAAGCTGACACAGTAATTTACTCAAATCTTCTCTACAGTTTTGCCCCATTCTCCCTCCAGAGATTACCCCTGTAACAACAATTATTTCAAATGTCATTGATTCCTGCCTGCAGGGCACAGACGGAATGAACATAAAATCTTTTCACATGGTCAAAATTAAAATATTTAGGGCTTTCAAGAACAGAAAGGGTCTCATGAGGTGGACAACAAATGTAAGCATTGCTTGGTTGTGTTTGTTTTCTGGATCAGACATAAAATCAGCCGTTTTCTTCACCAAATGACTATTAACCTTTATCTAATAGGGGCAATGGTTCTCATTTAGAGAGAAGACCCAGCGGAGGACATATAATTCCCTTTCAGTGGAGTCTTGTCAGCTCGGTGCACTAAACAGGATGAACACATGGCCATAGTGCCGCTGTCTAGTTGAACAATCCTACTCCTGCACAAGACATGGAATTAATATTTCCGCCTGAGATCTTTTAAAGATATTTAAATGTGAACACGAGAGATGCTGAGATCAAAATCTAGCAGAGATCAATTCATATTTATAGTTGTTTTATGTTCCCATCCTTGTGTTTGCATGGTGTTTGTGCGTGTGTGTGTACATGTTCGAGTAGCTAGGGGGGGTCAGGAAAACATTTGTGGCTCATTTCCTTGTTTCATGTTGTTGTGCAAGGCACAGCTCAGTGGAGGGGATCTTAACATGTCACAGTGTCATGCCAGTGTCTCTGTCTGGTTCTACATGACCTCTTTCACCCTCTGCTCTCCTCTCCATGGACTCTGCCTGGCCAGACAGACCAGATAATGTAATAAAGATATTTCTGCTCCAATAGGAAATAAAGAAGGTGTCCTTGTGTGACCGACTGGTATTGAACTGTGCTCTTCTGTGGACCTGAGCTAACCTGCTGAGCGTAAGTCTGTAAGGTTGTGGTTCAAGCTACAGTAGAGCAAGATAGTAAGGTACAGTAGGATGAGCTCATGGTGAAATAAAGAAAGTCAGCTCTAAACTAAGAAGAACTTAGAGAATGTGTATCTTCACTAAGGCTGCCCAAATGTGTTATTTCAATTATAGAAAATGTTTATGATTTTTTAAAATTAGCATCTGGATAATGGATCCAATTATACTCATGTCAATGAGTTTCTACAGCTAAACAATGTCTGGGAATATTAGGGCTTCATACAAGGATACGTTGTGCAAAGATATGACAATATCAATTTATCAAGTTGAAGCAGATTTTTCAGAAATATTAGATTTGTTATTTGGTTTCATTTGAAAGTGTTATGTGCGAGAGTTATTAAGATTCAGTTAATGTTGAAAAAGGTCACACCAACACTTGTACTACAAGAATTGCTGTAGCTTTGACCTCTTCAGACCTTTTCTCTTCTCCATACACCTCAGAAGTATTCCACAATTTAAAAGACTAACACATGGTTTTATATGCTGATTTTCCAGTATTTTAGACTCTATTTTAGATATTTAATGTGACTGCTTTTAGGCCAGCAAATGAATAAATAAATAATTTTATTTCTGCCAGTGTGAAGAAGGCTTTGACGGTTTTACATGTTCATGATGGGAAATTAAACTTCAATCAATAAATAAAAAAGGAAACATCTACGGTTGCGGGACAGCGACCTGGACTCCTGGCCTCAGTCCTTGTAAAATCCTAGCTAAGATCCTGTTTCAGGGTCATTTAGAAATATGTAGGAACAAAAAAAAAAGCCAAAAATCTGTGTAAACCTGTGAAACCTTGCCTCTACTCTTTATGGTTTAGGCATTATGAACCAAAAAGAAAAGCAAGATTTTGCCCATAACCTCACCAAATGTCAACGTAGTTTTTGAGATATCGTCACTAACTGTATTGACCAACAAACTAATCAAATGGGATCAAAAACATAAGAAATAACCAGATATCACAAAAAGAAAGCAAGCAAAACTCAAATAAAAAGCGTTATATCAAAGCCCTCAGTTTACACCATCATCAACATCATCATGATCCTCTCTGGATATTTTTTATTCAGCAGTGTTCATGTAGTGAATACGTCCTGCTGTATATGATCATCAGTTTTAGATGATGCAGTCTAACAACCTCTCTATGATTATTGTGCTTTATAGCTATTGTCTATCAAACACTACATTTGGCTGTGATGAGCCCTGAAGCAAACCAGAACTGTCCCAGATTGCTCAATAGTCAGCTTCTGGCCCAGTTTGTTGATTAGTTAGCCTCTTTCACATAAATACTCACTCACACAGACAGACACACAAATGAGAATTGCACCCATGGGACACAATGATTCTATCATACTTTAGCTAAACATAGACTGGGAATTAGTTGACTGGATAATCAATTTGACAGAGTGCCTCAGCAATAAGTGAGTGAAATGCACAGACAGTGCATGTTGGATAAGCCTGTGTAAGTCTAACATTTGTCACACAGATCACACATGTTATCTGCATGACGGAAGAGCCTGGAAAGTTTTGAATTCAAGATATACCAATCTTTCTTTTCCCATGAACTAACCATAACAGGTTTAATATTTGAATTTATGCAGGAAAAAAAAAGATCACGCTGGTTTCCCTGAGGCCCAGCATGAAGACTTTTGTTCATCCAATTTTGCTTTGACTATTTTGTTGTAAAATGTCCACTATGTAAAAATGATCCCAATAAAAGTTCTCAGAGAAATCAATGTGTGTTAACAGTACTGTATGTCTTGTAGTAGTAGCCCATATGTGTCAAGCCAAATCATATTTTGGGAAAAAAAATCTGTGGGCATCATGTCAGCATTTTAACAGCAAAGCAGATAAGCACTAAACACCTCTAAAAGTAAATGACTTCTGAATAATTACTACCTATAACCTCTGCTCTCAAGGGAGCAATTTAGTGAGCCCAGATGGCCACCAAAATAGGATTTAGGTGCCAAATTGACAACATTACTCACACAGGGATGATCAGTTACCTAAATATCAATTGCAGTGTTAATCTTACTGAATAGGAAGGTGTCTTGGAGGAGGTGTCACTGACCATAATATAGTGACTGCAAGTCAGGGGACTCTGACATGTTTAGGATAATTATCTTTCTATAGCAAACTAATATTTCACAGTAGATTGTTGCAGTGGCAGACTTATAGCAGTCAGTTTATCTGCATGTTTCTATATGTAATGGGGTCTACAATTTTCACGCACGCAACGGAACGTCAAGTGCGCACGACGATTGCGTTAAATACTACTTTATAAGCACAAGATCCGTGTATATTTTGATGGTAGTGTCATGTCTCGTCGGTTGTGTTAAGTTTCATGTCTGTCATGTTTCTGTTTCCTGTTCTGGCATGTCTGTTTTATTTTGAAAAGTCTACCTTTCCTCTCGTTTCTGGTCCCTTTACTTCCTGCCATTGTGTGTTTCCCGCCTGTGTGATTGTTTGCCCCGCCCTGATTGTTTCCACCTGTTCCCCTTTACCTCTTGTGTGTATATATTGTCGGCGTTTTCCTTTGTCTTGTTGCCAGATCGTAGTTTGTGTGCAAGCCTTCATAGCATGCTCTTGTTCCCTTGTCTTTATTGGATGGAAGAACTCTTTATACTGAATTAAAACCTTTATAAACTCTACCTGATCTTGGCGTCCTGCATTTGGGTCTACCTGCTTCATCAGCTGGCGTAACAGGTAGCCTTAAAACGGTATTCTAGCTTGAGCTAGCTAAAAAAAAAGAGAAAAAGGCGTAACAGCACTAACATGTATAACTACCACCAAGAGCTGGAGAGATGATAATTTGTAGCGTTAGCCTAACGTTATAAGCTAACATAGCATTAGCTGCAAAACGTTAGCTTTGACAGCCTACTAGAAGAAGTGCTATACAAACTGTACTAATAAGCAAACGTTTGAATCGTTGTGGGGGTCATTTAGCTAATTTGTCCTGAAAGAGCAGTGTCAGCAAGTGGAACATTTTGATGCTAACAGGATTAGGCAAGATGTAAATTGTCACATTTGAATAATGCAAGAGTTATATAAACCTAAAATGTATTTTTTAGGTCATGAAAGACAACCCCAGTCACGCCTGCGGGTGGTGAAGGAATTCTGCCCAGTAAGTTGAAACCCAGAGCAGAAATACAACACAAATGGCCAAAGGGAGGTTTGAGCTGCTCTGCAAACTGCCCCTGGAGGTCCTGCCCTGACAAGATTTTACAAACTTCAGGTATGTGCATGATGTATGGTGTATGCATGCTCACTGTTTCACTTCTTAATTATAGAAATGTTAAAGAAAATGCAAGTATGACATTTTATTAATATATAACTAAATGAAACGTTTTGTTGAAACTTTGGTCAGGATGATATGGTAACTTGTTGGCCAAATGAGAACCAATACATATTTACTTATTCGCAAGAACAGTAGAAATCCTGTGCAATGTACAAAGTAATGCAATCCAGTACAGCAGCACTGATATAAATCCTACCCCTGTGAAGTTTAAAATGTCCACTTTTTTGTGGAGACTGTAGGAAAGATGTTGATTCAACTTTGTGGTCATTTTGGAGACTATCAGTTTGTGATGGTGTTATATTATGAATGCAGTCTATTTACCCTACACTCATGTTCATGTTACCTGGTCTGTCACTGTTCTCACTGCACGAGATGAAGCAGTTTCACAGACATTAATATTAACACGTCTAAACATTACTTTTTTATCCACAGAATGCAAATGTGTAAATGTTGGAAGCTGTATCTCCACCTGAGAGATGAAGCATTTCTTATAAATAATGTCTGAAACAGCCAATAGATGTATTGTTTAGATGCTTTCATTTCTCCAACATCTTGATTATTTTTATTTGGCAGGTTTTACGTGGAACCTCTCACCTTGCACGTTATTAATTTCCCATCAAATTTGTAAAGTTTGGATGCATGTGATTAAGAAGTCAGGCAATGTAAATGAACCGTTTCAGTAAGTTTTCATGACAGTGATATATACTGCATAGATCATCTTCACTTATTTTGACTTGCTAATTAATCAACATTATTTATTCAGGAAAAAAGCAAACTTTGTAATTAGCAAATGACTTGATCTGTTGCAGCAGACTCAGCAAGAATTAGGAACTTTGAATTTGATCTGGAAGTCTAAATAACTCATTAGCATTATGATTTACTAAATGTTACAAGAAGTCAGGCAAAAACAGTGCTGCTAATGCTTGACGTGTGGATGATTATATTAGTCAGTAAATTAGCAGACAAATTAATCTCTGGGCAAATAATTCTATAATGTGGTGTGTATGAACACAGGCTTCTCTGTTTTTCCAGGAGAGTAATGTTTACATTCAATAATTACTGATACAGTAGACTCACGGTATGTTACTAGATAGCTTTGTTGTGCGTTTTGGTGACATTACATTTAATGCAAAGATGAACTTGTTACTTTCTGTTTGACTGGATAAAACAAACAGTCAGCTTTTCATAAGGCACAATAAATACAGTAACACTAAGGACTTTTCCAAGCAAAGGCACGTTTCCTTTGTGGATGAGGCTCAAAAGACAGAAATTTGGTCCAGTTTTCAAGCTGGACTGGAGCTTTGTAGCAGGCAGTGAGTGAGCACATTAATC
Organism: Macquaria ambigua; assembly: GCA_008360985.2. Taxonomy (NCBI): domain Eukaryota; kingdom Metazoa; phylum Chordata; class Actinopteri; order Centrarchiformes; family Percichthyidae; genus Macquaria; species Macquaria ambigua. The sequence continues at coordinate 124,836 of VMKM01001204.1, read as the reverse complement.
TAATGCATCAGCAGGTCCACATTTGTTTTAATGCAAACTGAAGAGAAGAAACGCACTGCATCTCAAGGGAGAAGAAGCTTAAAATTTCAGTCTAATGATAATAGATGATAATGTTAATGAGTTGTCCAAACATAACAAATGGAATGAATTACTGCCTTAGAACCAAGTCTGTTTCATTAAAATACAATAAAAAGGAAAGATTAGTTTTATATAGGAAGTAACTTTCCTCTTTTGCGTTATTGATGAGAGTAAGGGGAACATATCAAGGTTGGCTTGAGCCTCTGGTCAATATTGATAAAAATATTGCTACTGTATAGTGTAGCCATTTTTCTTGGATGCTCATGTGACGTTAAGCTAAATCGAATTATTATTATCATAACTGCTGACCCCTCAATAGGCAACATGAGTCAACGCTGGTCAAAGTATTAAGTTTCAACGACTGTCGTCTCTTTTTTGGGAGGTGAGAACCCATGCCTATTTGAACGCAAGAGGTGAACAAAACCATACACTTCCATCTGTCTTGATGATCTTATTCCCCAAGTAATGTTCTTCCACTTTAATCAATTTTGTGGCAGGCCTGTGTTCATAGTAGTCAGGAACACTGGGATTATGTGCTGAGGCTACTCTCTCTCTCTCTGAGACGACCTTGTCTGTGTAACAGTACTGTTAGCCCTCGGCCTCGAGCAGTCAAACACACACTCAATCACCCCTGTAACCCTTGCAGTCAACGGCAGACTGTCGCAGGCCGTTTGCTACAACCTCAATTTGTATTTCGTCTCAGACTGTGATGACTTGACAGAGAAAAATAAGAGGATTTGTCTTGATCTTCAACTCTCCCTTGAGAAAGTAAGTCTTCACCTTGAAGTTTAGCAACTGCATGGGCACCTGCTTTCGGCCAAACACGTCCCTTCATCTGTTACAATTTGTGGTTCTTTACAAACAGAATGCATTTAGACTGGACAAGTACAATTATCCACAATCATTTACATTATATGGAATCTTTTTTGTTTTGTGAGTTTAGATGTATTGTGTACACTGTCAAGTCAATGCGTGTTTTCAGATAATATACAGTATTTGCTAATAGGGTTGTTCAAAAACATTTGAATATAACTTTCTCTCTTAGCGTTTTGCCTCGCTTCAGTCAATACTGTACATGTCCTCACCACTGTGACATCTGTTCAGCCATACAGTCTTACCAGGAACTTAAAGATTAATGTATATGTAGTACTACTTTCTCAATTAAATGATTCATCTTGTTTGTGAAAGGTATGGAAAAAAGGCCATCACTGTTTCCCAGAGCCCAAGGTGATATCTTCAGATTGCTTGTTTTGTCCGACCAATAGTCCAAAAGTCAGAGATATTCAGTTTACAATTATATACCTTATAATAATATGTAATATAATGTAATGTAGCAGAGATATGCAGCAAATCATCACATTTGAGAAGCTGGAACCAGTGAATATTTGACATTTTTTCATGAAAAATGATGGAAACAATTATCAAGAAATTGGCAGATTAATTTTCTGTTGATCAACTAGCAGATTGATTGACTAATTGTTTCAGCTCTAACCTAATATTTAATTTATAGAATCTCAGTGTTTTTAGTTGAGTTAAATCAGTGTTGACTTTTTAAGTGTACAGTGTACCAAAATTATAGCAGCAGCCCTCATCGGTAGAGCAGTTCTCTGCCAAGCCTGCATCAGTAAACACTGCAAGCCTCTAACGGTGATGCACTGCAATGGCTCAGTCTTGAGCCTGGCCAGAACATCGCATGAGGTGCTAAACAGCAACTGGCTATAAATATAAGTGGTGAGCACTGCCAGTTGCACTCTTGCGGTGGAAATGAGCCCGATGATGGGAGCTTGAGGAAGAAAGGGGATATCAGTGGTCACTAAATCATTCTGTAATCAGCTCTCTATGCAGGATCATCCATGCATGTTCAACGCCCCATTCTGGAAGGCTCCAGCAACAGAATGCTCCAGCTGACCCCATCTGTACCCCATCTCGTTTTGCATTATCCCTAACCCATAAAAGTCCCATGCAGCACAAAAGAGTTAATGATTCCCTTTGTTTTGTTGCGGGGAACAGAACCAAAGCAAATGACAACAACAAATCCATCAAACTTAGCAGCAGTGAGCACATCAGCAGTTTTTGCCAGCCCACCAGAGGCCTAAAATGCACATATTGCACGCTGGCCCCCCAAGCAGCAGGCGGCCCTGGGACTCGCCAGCCCCTCGGTGGCCAGAGAGGACTTGATAAATGACTGGAGCAAACTTCTCTGTCACCAGTGAGGGAGGAGTCCCCCACAGTAAGCTACATCATCCTAACAGCATTATTCTTTTCATGCCCGTTGTCGATACGGCGTCCTGTGATTGGCGTCACGCTTTGCACAGGTTAATTGGAATCCTGAACTGGAAAACAGCGAGTGAAAAGTGCAAATATCGTCGCCCAGAGAATCACCATGCGAAGACCATAAATATGTGTGTCGATTCCAATCCATGGCAAAGACAACAAATGTTAACAATGTTGAAGTGTGGTTTGTACAAATGGTTAACAATGATTCCTTACAAATATTTATTTATATCAGGAGCAAGTTCCTAATATTTTAATTTATGTTTTCTAAAGAGCTGTTAATTGACATTACGTAGTAACAAGAGCTATGAAACCAACACAGCTGAGCTCCTATTTTGAAACACAGGAGTTTATAGAGATAAAAGGTCTCATTTAATATGAAAGCAGCATTTATCAGAGTACTTGTGGATGCTGTAGCGCTCACTTTCCAAGATGCAGTGTACTATTCAGGTCCATTACTGGATTGGATAAAGGTAACTCAATCGCTGCATGTCTCCGGCCACATAAAAAGCATATACTCAGACCAGAGGGCACCCATATGTTCAGTGACCTATGGCATAAACACGACGAGCAACACCTTGATAAAGTAGCTCAACATGATGGAAAAGCACTATGAGATCTGCAGTTGGCACCTTAAACGTAGCTTGTAACTTTCACCAAAATTAGGCTAAACACTAATGCACTTAGTGAATGTGAGCCATGTTATCAAGGTTATGTGTGTGTGCAGGACTTGATCCTTTAGCCACATGTCAAGATGTGGGACAAACGAAGGGCCATTACACTGGAGTGGACAGCTTTCCTCATCAGGGCAAATAGAAGACAATGTCAGATGGCCTTATTGATAAGTTAATGAGGCACAAAACACTTTCTAGAAGACCCATCCACCAGCCATCCCACAACCATCTCCTCAAATCATTGATTTACACATTATTCACATTGCAGTGTTTACATTGCAGAAATAGTCTAGGTAATTAAACGTCGCGTCCACGTGAACAAGTAACTTAACCATTTCCTTTTACTCTAGATCCACAATTATCCAACGTGGTCTTGCTGACATATGTTTGCTGTATTGTCTTGTCAATGGACGAGCAGCAGGGAAATCCCTAATGAGACCCGAAATACTTGTTTCATGTTTGAGCAGTAATGGAAATTACTTTTCCTTTTGGAATAGGCGAACGAGAATCACAAGAATCACCGAGACAGCAGATCAAGAGTAAAATGAAGTATGCAAATGTAATCATATTTATCAGAGAATGCTTATGGCAGAAAGCTATTAATTTCTCCTCTGCTTCTTGACACTTTAACATATGCATCACCTGCTTCTCGCAAATGATTATTTTTGTGTTTTCCATCTCCGTTGACAGAGCATTATTTTCTTTTCCATTGCGTCTTGTTATTTTTCTAAACTTTCTCTGTCTGAAGAGTGTAATGGCCTCTGATTGAAATTTCATTCAGAAAAACTAAGTGAAATACATGTTGTGTATTTAATGGGAAAAATAATTGCACGTCAGATGAAACAAAGCATGACGCATAGTAACCAGGAAGAGTGACTGAAAACACAAGTCAGCAAAGAGGTCAGGCTGTTCACTCTCTCATTTGCCGCAATTACTCGCTACACTCATTCATTTACTCATTCCATCACTCTCTCACCTGACTCATCTATTGCTCGCTTGCTCACTCGCTCACTCACCGATTTAGCTGTCCATAAGACAATTTGACAAATCTCTAAAATACAGTAAAACAGTTCACATCAGTGAAGTACTGAAGAACTGTTGGAATATGAATTTTCATTTCTAAATATGAATGATATTTTATTTGTATGGAGGTTCGAGTTTCAAGATATCACTTGAAGATATGATTGGTAAAATCTATTACAGTAAATGGCAATATGACCATTTGTCGTACGTCTTAATTATTTAGTTGTATACTAGCAGTAACTGTGTTAGTGTTACAGTAACTACACAAACTAACCAACATGTTGTTTAGCTGTTAGCTTTTAAACATCTACCCTTAATGTCTTACAACACATGTGACATGGCCTCTTTTTCCAACATTTTTCTGCCCTTGTACAAACTATGCTTCCCTTTCAGTCTCCACCAAACGTAATCATCTCAAAACAGCAATGTTGCCAACCAAGGAACAGAAACCACCGACTATTTAAAGAGTTTCCAGATGACACGATGTGTTAATTTGCATTGCATTATAGGCTACAGTCCTTACACTTAGCAGAAGGAGGCCAGCTTTGTGCTATGTATGAGAAGGGCTGTGATCATCGGAGCTCGCAGTGGCACAAATCAGCATCAGCTGGGCCAGATTACGGCCAAATATACCATACCGCCATATTCGTCACTACCACTAAAAAGTCAGTAAATATAGACACATACTTTGCACAAATACAGTTCAAGAAATATACCTTGGGTGTATATAGCATTGTAAGTACTATACTGGGTATGTAAACATGGGAACTTATTCAGTCTGTGACAGAAAAGTACTACGGTAATACATGGTAATTTGATCACTACCATGGTGATCGAGTGAAAAAGTGCCATTAGTCCTTCTTTTTGCTCACTCATCAGAACTGTCTCACAAAATACGATGTCTTAATTGTAGAGCGATATTCCCTTAGTACAATTCAAATATTACACCTTTCCTTTCAACAGCCCTTATTGATAAACCGGGTTATCCTCTCCAGTCATGAAGGTGACCTCTGCAGAATTATGAAAGCCACTGACAGACAGAGAGCTCTTGTGCTCTCTCGAGAAGCACAGTTGCTGCATTTGGATGAATAAAAAAGCAACATTTCCTGTAAAGACTGTCTGCGAGACTACTGTACAGGAGTGCTATTTCAATTCATCCCTGGAGCAGCCCACAGGAACTGAGCCCATATTGAGCTCACTCCTGGGCTCGGAGAGTGGTCAGGAAGATTGATTCCAGGGCTAGATCACCGCTCACTGAAGACTGAAGCGCATTCTGGTTTGAGCTTGTGTATCACATGACTTTGTAGGTATGATAAGAAAAGAAAGCTAGAAATATTATATGAAAAATACTGTGAATAATATGAAGATAGAATATTGTCAGTGGCCTTCTTAGGACATTCAGAGTTCTGGTCATTCATAATTATTGTCTATCATAATAGAACAGCAGGCTATCATATCTTCACTATAGTATAATGACCTGTGGGTTATTGCAGGGACAGTATGGTGGTGATCACTGCATCTGCCAAAGTGCCTCTAACCTTTTGAGTATCACTTATAATTAGCGGGGAGAAGACATGCAAAAAATACCAGATGGCAACATTATTTGATAGTCTCCCAAAATGACGACCACGGTCCTTTAATTCTTGTGTGATAGTTTTAATTAAAATGGCTTGTCAAAACGACAATTTACGCTAAATTGATGCTATGCATGATGCTATTAATACAATGTCACTGACATTCCTATTAATTACCCTGACTAGTTGATATCACACACATCTTCATTATCGACATAGAGATTAAGATTGCCTTAACTGTTAGAGGACTGGAGAACCCTAAGTGATGCATTCATCTAATATTCATCCAATATGAATATTTGCTCATTTTGAGGCCGGCACAAGTCATAAATGATGTACTTTACCTGTCATATTTGTGTTTTTTTGTTCATTTGTTTTTGCGTTTTTTTGCTCTGTGACCTGAGAAATGGCACAAACAATAACAAGCTTGACAGGGATAACTGTGGACAAAACAAGCCTCTGTTTGGCTAACCAACCAGCAAATATGTCTGATGCAGTTTATTCCCTTCACAGCATGTCGTACAACGATCAAGATGCGCAAATTATTTGGATCTACCATTGAAAAGCTACACATCTTGTCAGTGTTACAGTCGGAATACAGTTCACTGTCACGCTAACTGAACTAAAGAGAAAATGCATGCCAAAAATACCATGCCTTTATCGTTTCATTTTAGCAGTATATACTATACTGACTCAACTGGGCTCTAGCAGTTACCAAAAGATACTCTGACTAGGATTAGGAGATTAAACATCAAGATTGTGCTAGCAACATGCTAGCTGCAAGCATTTAGGGTTCTTTTGGTTTATAATTCATCTTGAATGATAACCCTGAAATATCATAAAGATTATATAGAATCTGTATAATAACCTATATTTTAACGGTCTGTCAAAATCAATTTTACAACACAAAATCAATAACCTACAAAAACGAAAGAAATTGCTCAATATATTTTCGACATACTTTGTAAGCAGAGATAAGGCATGGGTGAACAGACTCCACCACTATTGATCAAAAATATATCAAAAAATGTTTGTTAGGTTGCAGTGTGTCGTATGAGGCCCAGGTTGCGGTGAGTGAACAGTTCAGTCAGGTCTGTCTGGTTCATCTGTTTTTTTTCCCGTGACAGGGTAGTCATCTTCATTCCCTTTGTCCTTACTTTGGAGCAGGAGGTAATATATAAAGGTCTGTGCTCACATGAGGTGTCTCCCTCACCTCTCCACTTGTCCTCCTGGACTGAATAATGTCTGAAGCTTCAGTCTTGGCTTGATATGATGAGTTATATCCTGATTTCGGAGAAGTGGACATTTCATTTCTTTTGTAATGTAGACATTTTATGATGCGGTCGTGTGATTTCATCCCATTGGCTTCGAAGGTTTTATTGTCAGATAAGAACTGTGTCCTATTCACATTATTAGCTTAGACATCCAAAAATCTCTTATGTGTATATCTTGTAATCTGTCCCATATTATTCATAAGTTAAGGTGTCAATGTTTAGAGTCATTTTTAGAATATTGTATATATTTTTCTAAACGTTGGCAAAATGTTCAAATATCAGTTGAGTGAAAGCACGTAGCAGCAGTCAGGATGGTCAGTTTCTATATTTGCTAAAAAAGTAATTACCCAAACCACATGTTTTATTTGATGGTAGTGTATATGTTAATTGTTCATAGTTTACGACTGTTTGTCCACACTGTTATCCTTTTGTTTTATGGTGCCAACCGCAGTGAGCTCAAAGTCAAACTCAATATGATGAGGTATTAGCCTCCGCCACCATTTCACTCAGACATGTCAAGGTCAGGTCACTGTGGGATTGTCTCCAACCCCCAGCGGCCGCAGCCACACATCTTCCCTCTGTAGGGGACGCACATTATTTGTGTTCACCTCATCACTGCTCAGATGGGCTGTGCAGAGATAATAATACCCCCTTTAACCTTCTAAATGATTACAATTGTAAGAAAACAACTGCTTTTGCTGCCGCTGTCACTGCTTTACTTTGGATTTCAGGCTAGATTTTCATTTTACTCTGTCACAAGTGATAGCAGTTTGTTGTACTGTTTACACCACAGATATATGAACAACGTGGGTATTTATACAGACACGATCCATGTTTTATAGGGGCTCCATCCTGCAGTAAGACTCCAATGATGAACCTACCCACCTGCCTGATGAACTTGTACTTCAGAGCAATGAGACCTCCAGGTTTCTGCCATGGTGTTTACTCTGAGGCTGCCAAAGGAGGAAGGAGAGGGGATCCATTTGTCCCAAGGTGAGACATACTCTCCGACACCCCGATGTTAAATAAACACTCCCAGACCTCTGGCCAGCTCACTCCAGCCACTGGAATACCATTGGTGTGTCTAGATGATGGAGGGCTATTGTTATCTATCGCCTCTGCACTCTGCTGAGAGGCCAATGAGAAGGCTGGCCACAGCGGCGCCTTACATATAGACTCGCCCACTCGCATTAAGTTATATTTGTTGGTCCTAAATAAAAATAGAAAAGTAGATTTACAGACACTTTCTTAGAATAACATCTGATTGAAGAGGGAAAGAGGGAGAAAGGGAAAAAAATTAGAGCGCAGCTCAGCGTGTGTTTCATCACCTGCAAAGCCAATGAGGGAGAGCGTCTCCGCGTCAACAACTGTAAAGCGTATCCCAGCTTCTGCTGCTGCTGCCATCTCTGCTGCACGCTACACTAACCAAGAATGTGTATTTCTGCAGATGATTAAATCAATACCATTTTGACAAGACTTGTTGGAACATGCCTCTTTATTTTACGCAATTCCTTCCCTTTCGTCAGGGAGCATTTATCAACCTGCCGGGGCGCTGTCACCTAATGGAGATTGTTCTTTAGTCTGCACTTGATAGAAGGGAACGATTATGATGCATGTCGATAGTTTACAGAGATATTGACACAGGAACAAAGAGCAGACCCTTGCGGCTGATAGCCTTTTCCCTCACACTCCCTCAAAGCGCTTTGGTCATGTTTCAAAAGTGTCTTACCATACCTCTCCCATCATGATTTCCTTTGTTTTAGAATTAAGGTCTGGAGGCACCATAATGCTGCAGTCGGTGAGGGGACTCCAGTGTTCCCCTGTATTTACTTTTCAACACAAGCCAGGCATTCTTTCTTCTGTCATCTTTTGGCCTCAGCCCTTCCCCCCCAAATACAAAAATCTGTCACCTCAAAAAGGCCTTTACATGCAGTCTTTGGTTTGGCACATAAGGAGTTAATGATAAAACCAGCCCAGGGTGTGACAACAGGCCGTGAATATAATAAGCTTGAAGGAGACAGGAATGAGAAAAGGTGGGATGCATATAAAAAGAGGGAGGAGAGCGGGAAAACAAATGATGAGCTCTACCTATAAATTCTTCATCTGCATTGGCTGATTGGAATGGCTTGACTGTGCGCTCAGCTGTGACTTAACAACTAATCCGGTTTGTAAGTTATTATTTATCTTCAGGAAAGTTTGTCAAACTTGGGCTTTGATTTTCTACCCTGATTTCCCTCTTGTGGCTCGCTCTCGCACATGCTCCCCACATAATTTATGACTGCCTCTGGTCTTGATGACAGATTATTAAAAGTAGAATTAGTTTTTTGCGCGGGATTTCTCCGCTGGGAATTGGGAAGGCAGTGCTCTCCACGGAAGGTCTCTTACGAGGTCTCCATTACTAATAGAAGTTTTTTTCTCTGATGGGGGGCAAGGAGACTAATGATTTGAATTTACTGTGGCAGCCGTCACGTGGTCTGGAAGGCATCAGTCGAACAGACAAGAGGTTAACTTCCTCCCTGTGGAGAGGTTTATTGGATTGTTTAGCAGCAGAAGGATAATGTTTTTGTCATAGACTGCTGCGGCAAAACAGCGGTGTGGCAGAGAGAAGGGGAGAAGAGAAATGAAGGGAGGAAGGACACAGAGAGAAGGGGTCCAGGGATGGATAGAGGGGCAGAGAGGAGAAAGGGATGAAAGAGAGAAAACAGCATGATGGGAGCACAGTGAGCAAGGCAAAAGCAAGTTTTTTCTAATATAGGTGGACAGATACTATAAAGCACGTTGATAGTGTACCATTCCTCTACAGCTCTACAGCTTGTGTGCAGGAAGAAACACGCTCCCATTCAAACATAAGTACACACACACATTCAGTCTCACTCACGCACAGACAAAAAGAGAGATGTTAGTTCCTTTCACCTGATGGCCGTTTGGAGCTTGTACTCCCAGCATGCCTCGGCAGTATGGGTACCAGAGGGGAGTCACAGCGCAGCTGAGAGCCTCGGCTTAATCTTATGCATCATTAAGCACTCAGCGGCAAGCCAGCACTGTTCATATACATCATCCACGCTTAATAAACATAATGATGACATAAGATGTAATTCTAGATGAATTTTCATTTTATAGGGAAATGGAGAATTCCTGTAGAAAGGAAAGAAAAAGTAAATTATCTGGGAAGTACAAAATAAATTATGTTTTTTTTTCCCACTTAGATGAATGTAGGTGTTTGGTGCATCTGAGTTGGGGATAGTGTGTTAGGCAGCATGTGGATGTGGTGATGGTGGCTGTGAGGCTCTTGGTTATGGCGGTGGCGGTGATGGTGTGGCAGGTGTGGTTGGGTGAGAGGCGGGGTTGTGGCGGAGCGTGGGGAGGGGGAGTTGAAGAAAAATGGGGGTGGCTATTGTGAAACGTTTGCAATTTTTAATTCCTAATCGCAGGGCATGATGGACAGGCTGAGACACCCCAGAGTGTGGAGCTCATCCATCATGGGAAGAGGAAACCAGAGAGAGAGAGAGAGGGGAGATGTAAAATTTCAGATGGAGTTACCTTACAGGGGGGGAGAGGGAAAATAGATTCCCTATAAAAGGGAAGGATGTGGGAGTGAAAGGGCAGCGGTACTGTGGGAGGGCATCACGGGCCTGAGATTGCTTCATGTCTCCCTGCTGGGACTCCGGGGTAGCTTGGCTTGGAAATGAGTTCCGCTTTCAGGGACTGTAGCAGACATTGAATCATCCTGAGAATCATCCTCGCTGCACTTGTCTTCAGCAGATAGTAAACGTAAAGTGATGGTGACCTGGCAATGGTAAAGTGAATACCAATGGGACATAATCAACCAAGGAAACAGCAGAGCTACTCAAACACAAGGGATGTAAATGCAAAACTCGCCAGGATTCTCTTTAAATTGTCTCTGTAGCATTTTGCTTTGGAACATGGATGCCTCCATTTGTACAACAAACTGACAAAGAAAATAAATCCTTGAGCATAAGCTGAGGTCACTTTCACATTGTTTGACATGACAACTTTATCTACTAAATGAGTGTTGTCATCCCCGCCTGATTTGTTTCCTTTTTGTCAGAGCAAGTTTTGGCAAACTGTTTGTGTCCTGATAGCAGAGAGCACCCTGAGAGTGTGTGAACTGTACATCAAACATGATAATGTCTCATTATGTCTGAGAATTAATTAGCTCCAGTGTGTTGAGGTCCTGGTTGCCTGCCTTTTTTGAGGCGTAATGCGAGTTTTAGACCTCAGCAAGTTTGGAGCCAGTGGACCATACGAGCCAGTATGCCAGTGGGTGAGCCAAGTCTCTCAATGCAGGGATCATTACCACCTCTCTTTCTCTCTGTCGTTCTTATTCTCTCTCCCTCGCTTTCTATTCTACTCTTTATTGTCTTTTCTTCCCTTGTTAAATGAATAGGAAGCCTCAGTTTCTTCATCAGACAAAATACGTGTCCCCTTTAGTCCAGTCATGCGGAAATTAAATAAAATATACAGCTTATCAGACTTGAATTTTAGTATCCGCAAGTTACTAATAAGGTTGGGCCTATTGTGATGTAATTAGTTACCCATAATCCCCCTCACTCTCCTCTAGGAAAAAAAAGAACAGTAATAGGCAGAGAACAGTGACAGGATCAGAGAAATGGGCTTTTAACTAACATGCAAAGTGATGAATGGATTGACCACAATGTAGACTAATGGAGCCATGGAACTAATTAGGCCGAGCAGAGCTGTGCTTAAATGTAAATGGATTGAGCTGGATGAAACGAAGGAACAGCTGAGAGAATGATGAGGTCCTTCACTTGGGGGTCAATCAATGGCCAAGCAAACACAATCTATGGGCCTCTGTGAGGTCGTAGCAAAGGAGTATTATATCTGTTAGAATTCAGGTATTGTTGCATGTAGCTATGCAGTACGTCTGTATTTCTGCTTAGATGTCTTATACATAGATCCTCCGTGTAATTGATACATACGGCCGACTGCATGACTTTGCAGAAAAGCTGTAATAAATCTCTAATCCTTCTCGTCCCTGGTGCCCAGCTCTCAGACCCTGCAGCCTGGCACCTACCACATGTTTGCTGGCGTGCCCTCTGACTTTGCGGTCCGTGTAGACCGCTTCTGTTGGCCGCGCCTCAAATCTGCTGCTTTCACCTCAAGAATGGCTGCGAAGATAATTAATGCGCTCAGCTACAACACCTAACCTGCGGTTCCGCTCCTCACTTTGAGCTGTGTTGCCCCGCGTTCATTCGGTCTTTATGGCCATGCTGTGACCTTGTAAACATCTGTGGAGTGAAGCAAGTGACAGCAGTTTACAGACTTGGCACATGCATTTCTCTGCTTGTTTGTCTTTGCCTGCTATGCTTCCTAGTGTGTCTTGTACAGCAATTATTTTGTGAAAAGAGCTTCCTAGCTAGGAGACTACAGGGTGAGAAGAGCAATAACATCCACTGTGAAGCCTACTGGTCGCTGGGATGCAGTTCATGCCCTCGGTTTGGCTCTGTAGGCGCTGCACATCCCAGAATTAATGTGTGCAGAAATGCAAATAACCCACCCCAGTAAAAGTTGACATTGCCTCCTCTGATAAATTTTTCTGCTGAGGTAAGAGACAATTTAATGCAGAATTAGAAGTCACTCTCCGCCACCATTTACATCCTTAATTAGCTGTAATTTCTCTGCACCCATTAGAGAGAGAGAGAGAGAGAGAGAGAGAGAGAGAAAGAGGACACAAAGGAAGAGGAAGAGGTTAAGATGAGAGTGTGTTGCTCTCCCCGGTGCCAGGCTGAGTGTGTGTCTGTTTGTGTCAGAGTGTGTGTTGTGAGTTTGTGTATCAGTATGTCCTCCCCGGTTAGGTTGCCTTTGGTGATTGATACACGTCTTGCTCAGTCACCAGCCATTGGCACTGGGGTGGATGTAAACACTGATTAGAGGGAGGAAATGAGGCCCTCACTTTGTCCTCTGTGTCAGGGAGCACTGCGGTGGCTGTCTCTGTTTGTCTAGTTCTTTCCACCTGAGCACGTTTCAGAGGACACCGTTAGCTACGCTTTATAGCCATTATTTAGATAGCGACACAACGGGATGCTCCTTTTGCTCTTTGACTGACATGCCCAGCCATGTGCTCAGCAATTCAACTCCCCGAATCGGACAAAGTGCCTACAAGTTTGTGAGTGCACGAAAATGATGATGTGTCAGTTTGTATGAAGGAGAGGTTGGACAGGGTTACTGTTGATTTGATAGGAATACACAAGTAGCAAACAGTAATTTTACTTTGTGTCAATTTAGTGTAGAACGCAAAGTTTCCTGAGTGTTTTACTGCTGTTCTTTGTTATGCGTTGTATTTGCAATTTATTCATTTCACAACTTATTTACTGTTGGTTATATGTGAGTAAAACCAGACAGATTCTTGATATTGTTTTTCCAATATTATAAAATGCATACAAGCAGTATGGTGTGCTGTATGTCCATGTTACTGGTTATATTTATTATACTGTTTACCTGTAATGTTACAATAGATGCAAATCATGAAATCGGATACTTTCCCCTTATGAAATTATGACAAACCGTTCAATTTGGACAACAAATCGGCTTCAACTACTTTGGTGGCGCCTTATCAGGAAAAGAACAGCACAGAAAAGAGTGCTGCACCGAAAACATTTTTCTTTCTTTGCCAGGAAAAATGAACTGTCAACATTTAATGATAGATATTTGCATTGTGATACAAATCGTGTCCTTGGCCCTAAACATAAGATATAGATCCATTTATAATGAATTCAGATAAAGTGTCCTTTTTGCATTCTCGCTCTAATGGATTTGTGGAGCCAGCGTCAGTGACCCTGATGCAATCAACAAAAACCTGTGCCAGTGGATGATCAGACAGACATCTATCATTTCCTCTCACACCTTCTAAGACGTCGCTGATACTTAGGTGCAAATGTATTTTTTTTTTCCAACTAAATGTATGTGTAACTTCTGCAAGCTGGCTGACTTTTTTTCATGGTTTTGTGAGAATGTGAGGAAGAAAGGGGGCAAAAAGACATTAGATTTTTTTTTTCCATCATTAAGCTGTGTCTGGGAGATGATGTGCTAGCCGTATGTGGTCCAGGGGAAGTATTTATAGCCCTGCTGGAATCTTGCTGTGCTGCGTTGATAGCAGAGATAATGGGAGAGAATGGGACGCAGCGAACTGTTCTAATGACACCAACAAGACAAGAGAACAGCGAGGATAAATAAATGTTAGCCATTTTCTCTCGCACATCATTTGCATTTTTTCTTGTTAAGGTCACTTATAGACTCAGACAATAACAATGGGGGGAAAAAAAGCTCTTGCCGAATATAAAACTAGAAATAACAAAAAACAGAACTACTTAGTATGCAAGTAATTGATTTTATTTCCTAATAATGTGACATTCAGTTAAAGATAGTGCCGGTTTTTAATTTTTAGCCGCTTTAATTCCCGTGTAGCTGCTTGAGTGGGTTTCCTTGTGAAATAGGGAGAATACAAACAAGATTTCACTTCATTACACAGGAACAAACTGTACAGAAATTGCACTTACTTATGGAAATGACTGTTAAACATGCACAGCATTATGTGCTCTGCCTGTGCCGAAAATGTTGGAAACATTAAACCATGAGGATATGAGTACAGACAGTGAGCCAGCAAGGAAGACCAATTACCAAGGACTGAGTTTGAGGAGCACTGTTCCCGGGGATGATCAAAAGGGACAACTGATTAAAGAAATACATTGACCTTATAATTTAATCAGGCACTGTTTCTGACGGCGGAAACACACTCTTAATGATAAACTGACTTTCCTTCTTTTCAGAGGCTCACTGTACCACCTACAGGCTGCTGACAGGTCTAGCTGAGCGGCCAGGCTTGTGTGTGTGTGTGTGTGTGTGTGTGTGTGTGTGTGTGTGTGTGTGTGTGTGTGTGTAAAATAACTGAATTGTTTCATTTCATACTTCCATCTGATGACAGTAGTCGCAGTAACTTTGTGAAAGAGTGGGTCATTAACGTAACCTCTGGGCCCCGTTTTGCTGCCGGAAGGTAATGAGAGACAAACAGCATGGTCAGCAGTAGGCATAAGTGCTGGGGTTTATGGGCAGTGTGTTGTGTCCCAGGTTAACACTGATGCCACCATTTAGAGCTCTGTGTTTTAGCACCCGCCTGCTAATTGAGATGACAAAGGCCATAACAATGACATTGTTGGCCAAACGGCCCTCTCTAGACCTGCGTCTGGCTCCAGTCAAGGACGTCCAGCAGGCTGTAAGTGCAACCTTGGAATTTAAGATGGTGCCTGAGACCTTATGTGTATCTCGAAAACAATTAGCACGGCTCAGGTGGGCCAACACACATTCTCAGACCCTTTTTAAGTGCCAGAACTGCGGCACTTGTTTTGTTTGTTTTGCTTAAAGTCACATAAACCACACCCTCCACTGACAACAACAGCACATAAACGGCTCGGGGAAAGCAACTGGAATGGATATTGTGTTGTTATTTCAAAAATCAAGTTGGATTACCTTATTTGTCATTTATGCTTCTCATTACACACTGAGGCATCCTTGTAAATAGGCTGCTGTTGTAATATGAAACAACATCAATTGACACCCCATAAAACATATATAACGTGTTAACAAGAGATATAAACAAGGCCAGCTGTTGAATTATCTTTGACTATCCTAAAACTGTGTTTGTGATCAATTAAGGCTCAGTCTCACAATTTCACATTGAAAACAGGATGTCTTCTGTTACCAATCTAATAATAGTAATGCATATGGCGAGTGTTTTGATTAACATAATGGAAAAATAGCCCACATAATTTATCTTCTAAGTCCGAGGGAGAGAGAGCCAGATTGGAGCCTGAGGACTCAATCCACCTCAACATATGCTGCCATTGTAAGTCTCTGAATGTGGAGTATCTCGAGCCTCGTTCCCATGATATTTATTGAAAAACATTTGACTTTATGAGCTGCATACTTAATGAATGCCTATCGATGCTGCGGCTCAGCAGATGAGGCTATCATTCTACATATAAGTATCGCAATCACACGTGGGTCTGTAATGTTGTTTCTAATTGTGATCTATTCTAATTTCTGTTTGTCAGTCCTGGACTGAGGCAGGGTAAAAGGCCGCTCTGCATCACCATTTACATTGTTAATTTGCAAGCTATTTTAGAAAGATATATTAGCAGTAGTTATTTCCTCTTAAGGATAACATTTTCTTTTTCTGTCCTAACCAGATTTTTTCAAGTACAATAAAACAGACAGAAATCCTGATCTGTACGGTTGACAGCTGGTCAACTTAATAAAGCTACTTTTTTTACTCTGATTGCTATTGAGATTTAGCTTCTAATATCAGTCAGCTGTGTCAATCCACCTGCCATGTGGCATGAACAGAAACTGCCTCTGCTGGATAGGAGTGCATTTTATCAACCTCTTATATACAGTATATACACCTCCTGCCTGATGACTGAACAAAAATACCTGCACAGATGTACAGAAATCCCTTGTTGCTACACCTCTCCGCTGTAAGGGAGATGTTGATGTCTGGTCAAGCTCCAGTTTTATACCCAGCAAAAGACAAACATCATTCAAATGCATTGCCTGGCTTATCTTATCTTGTAAGATGGGAAACAAAACCTCGGAAAGTAAATCTCATTCATATATTTGTCTGAAACCAGATCTGCAGTTGCTACTTAACGCTAGTCCATTGGTTTTGTCTGAGTGATTCACCTATCGGAGGAAAGTTAGATGTATTCCACTGATTGTCTAGCTGCAAGGAAAAATCCATCTCGGAGCATCCTGCGGCTGCTGGGCCTTTTATTGACATATCAGATGGGACATTGGAGGAGAAATTGGCCTCATTTGTTTCTCATGTCACCTTAATGGCAGATCTCTTTCAAGGGGCAAAGAATTGACAGGCCCCCGGTCTCAGTGAGCAAACAGCCAAACCTAGTTTATTGGTTTCCTCTTGCAAACACTCTGCCTAATGTGGCTGGCTAGATCAGCCTCCAAAGTTGAAAAGATCCCCCAGAAAATATTAATCAAGTCCTCTGACTGATTGTCTTTGCATGATAAATTATCTGGAAAGGGACAGTGTTGCTATAGCCCAGGGACATTTATCACACACATAGGCTGAGTTGGGATTCCAGGAGAGGAACGACTGTGCTGACAGAGTGGAAGGGTCAATTAGACATTTTCACTGGGGATGTACTGTATATATCATCTCAGAAACAGTGATAAGATGTTCTAGACTACATCCTGTTTGAGCTAGCTATGAATGACTCATATGTAGCCTATCCAGCGTCAGGTATATCTTATACAGTTGTTATCCACTAACTATCATCGCTGTCAATACTTTTACCAATCATTTCCCTCCTCAACAGCGTTAGCGTCTTGTTTCCCGGCTTGATTGAAGTTTCTGTGCGTCACTTGGAAGTGAACAGGTGTCAACCTAGCACAGGCACCTCGCAGATGGCAGCATAATTAGCATTGATTCTGGCAGGCTTTCACAGGCCAGGGTCTAGATGGCCGTGACGACCAACTAACCTCCCCACCTCTTGATGGGCTACCTCTGGGACAGATCGAAGCTCATTTTACTCCAAGAGTGGTGCACACTAAAGGACTTAGTAACACACACCATCTGAGGCACACAAATCCTGCTGTATAGCCTCTGAGAGAAACAACTGACAGTGTGAAAATGCTCTTTAGTTGAGTAAAATAAGCCACAATTAGTGCTTTAGCTTACCAAAAATGATAATGACTTCAGCTGAAACTGTTTCTTATTTCTTTTTTATTTATTAATTAGGGCTGCAAATAATGATGTTCATTATCGAATACTCAGCCAATTATCGAGATTGATTGTACGATCTGCAAAATGTCAGAAAATTGTGAACAATTCTCATCGCAGTTCGCCAAAGCCCAAGTTGACCTATTCATATTGCTTGTTTTATCCAACCAACAGTCCAAAACAGCAAAGATGTCCCATTTGTTATTATCCTTAACTAAGAAAAACAGAAAATAATCACATTTGAGAAGCTGGAACCAGAACCTGTTTTGGTATTTGTGCATCAAAAATTATTTAAATGATTAGCTGATTATCAGAAATGTTGCTGAATTTTCCTTTCGATCAACTAATTGATAAATCAACTAATCATTTCAGCTCTATTGTTGATCTTAGTCTAGATCAATTTATTGATCCAGATAATAGATTAATCTTAATCTAGATCTATCTATCTATCCTCTTATTAGATCAACATTCATAAATATTTATTTCATAAATTTTAGAC
The DNA here is from genome assembly GCA_008360985.2 of Macquaria ambigua. Taxonomy (NCBI): domain Eukaryota; kingdom Metazoa; phylum Chordata; class Actinopteri; order Centrarchiformes; family Percichthyidae; genus Macquaria; species Macquaria ambigua. The sequence continues at coordinate 106,666 of VMKM01001204.1, read as the reverse complement.
TTATTTTGTCAAGGATCTTAGATTAACTGAGAGTGAATATCAGTGGCCCTCCAAACATAATGAATAAATTAAAGCAATGCAGTTACTAACTGTATAAATATTATATTATACGATGCTGATTTCCAATTGACACGAGGATACATTTCAAAATAGTGGCAGCATCCTTCAAAAGCGGACAGCAGGATTATTCTGTAAGTGTGTCAATGTTCATGCCTCAGTACGCCTCCTCGCGCTTGGTATTTGTATATTGCAGATTGTATGCTGGAACAGGCCAGCCTCTGCACTTTGAAATGGATCTCATCTAATCTTATTTCACCATGTCAAATGGCAGCATGACATGCTGTTTTACTCCGTAACATTTGGTTGTAGTGAACCAGCTGACTGCATCCGAAGCGAGGAGTCCCCTTGTTATTATGAACCACTTGTAACGGTGTGTCTGTGGGGTTGTTGTCAGAGTCGGTGGGTCATGCAGACATGTTGGTCACTAATACAATACACAGAAAATTGCTTCTGCGGCAGACATTTGTCGTTTGTTTTCATTCTTGTATTTCAGTGTGTTCAATCCATTACAGAAACATAATCTGAATCGCTAGACAAATTTACACAAAGACCTTTTAATAACATCCAGTGTAGCTTGAATATGGAATCTAAATGTCTTTATTATAGCAACCAAATGCAGAACACAAAACAGAAACACACATCAGTGACTCATTACAGTCAGCAGCAATAATATAACTGATGATCTCCAGTGCATTTTTCCGCTTTCACCTCAGTCATTTTCCCCAAATACTGTCAGCAGTCAGTCCTTAACAATGAGAACCACCCATGCTGTATACTGCACTGGTCAGGTGTCAGGATTCATTATATTGGGCTGGGATTTGCATAATGCAAGAGGCATCAAATTAAATTTGCATAATTCCTTTGATTACACTTGTTATTAAATGTGAGTGACATTGATTTACAAAATGGCCTGATATAAGGTTAATGGCTGATGTCACCTTCTTGCGCCTCTGTCTTTTCTCAATTATCACGAAGCTTTGTTCAGTGTGTCATTTACGCTTCTATATCCTTAAGTAACATGGCCTTCTACTGTATGCATCTCTGCCTTCACCTCTATACATTACACTGCCTCTGTGCTTGAACTACCCTCTTATACCAGGTTTCTGTAATTATGTAAGGCAGAAAGTAATTTAAATAGGATGAACAGCCATAACATTGGTGTGCCCTGGCCCATTTAAGCACATTTACGTGGGCCATTATTGACAGACGGCTAAGTGTCATTTGTCAAGGAAGGAAGAATTGACAGGGCTAAGAAACAGAGTGAAGTAACGGTCAATCAGACCTACTTTACAGTCATAAGGGAAAAAAGCAGACATCTCCAGTGTTTCATTTTCTTCTGGGTGGAAGCGTGAGATCATAATACCTATTTTCATAATAATACAAACAGCCTGTAGGCTACAAAATAAGAAGGCCATACTCTGTGTATCTGTGCATTGCCTGTCAGAGACAGAGGGGTTTCAATCTCTTTTTCATTTCATCCTGATAGCTCTGCCTTTTATTACCGAGGGACAGGAACGTTTCCTGAGGTAAAAAGGAGTGCACATTCCCAAGATAAAGTTGGAGGTTTACAGCTATTTCCAGCCGTAATGTATTATTCCGTTAAAGCAATGATCAGGTAGTGTTGGATGAATGGGAGATGTTCAGCACCATTACTGCCTGGCACATCAGTGAGGCATTATTACATTATCGCTGCTCTTTAGTAGGAGATTGGGTGTGTGACCGGGTTCTGAATACACTCATCCCGCTCTCCACGGCGTAAATTGCAGATTGGCTCATTGACTTCAATGATAAAATGTAAAAATTGCCAGTAAAGAGAACATAGACTCAGGTTACTCCTTAGCTGTTTGTCAACGGCAGATGTGACTCAGTTGGTGCAGAGCATGTTAAAGAGTTCCATCTCCCAGAAGTCAATGTCATTTATGCCTGAAACTGCTAAAGCAATAGCTCATCTTGTCTCTGGTGTGTCATACTACACTGCCTTTGTCTGAGATTAAAATTTGCTCTGGTGGTGGGCTAAAATCCTAAAATGTCACTTATAGCACAGAACAAAGATTGACTAACAGATGTAACCAGAATATGTGGAAAGAAGAAAAAAAGAAATTCACATTCATATTTAAAATTAGATACACTGAAGAGCTGTTCCTGTTAAGATCAGTAGAAAGGTGTGATCTCCTCACACAAATAATTAACAATTACAATACATGTCACTAACATCTTTAGGATAATTTGTGTTGGATAATTGACAGCTAATTAATTAAATAATGCATCAACCATCCATCCCACAGACCATGTGTTCAATGTGCGCTTTAGTGCCACATCAAAGAAAAACCTGGAAGCATTATTATTCTGCTTATTAGACCTGGGCAGGTTATTCTGGAAATGGATACCGCTAATGTTATTTCGCATGACACTCCAGAAAAGCATTAATCCATGATAATTACCTTGGAAGGAAGCAAATAAAGACAAACTAATGGTGGGGTTGATCATCAATTTCAAACATTCGACTCAAATGCCCTACATTTTTATGCGGGAAGCGTCTAGTTGCTGTGCTTCTGCTTGGAATGCCTTTTTAAGTGTATATTATCCTGTCCTTGACTGGGGAAGTGCTAGGAGAAATCATTAAAGCAAATTAGACTATTAACATCCTAAAGAGCATTTATCTTGTGGATCAATAGGCTCTCATCTTCTTTAGAGGACCCTTTGGTGTCCTAAATCCATTATGAGCCAGATTATGAGGATAGTCAATTCATTACATGAAGATAGGCCAATAATTATTGACACCGTAGGTACCAATAATAATTTCAAGATCAAGATTCCATGATCTTTTGCAACTTTAAAATTATTTTTTAAAAACCAAAAGAGAAATGTGTACTGTTTTGAATAAATGGAAATGACTGAACGTCTTCAGCTGAATTCATTAAAGTTTTCACACAATCTCAGGAGAATCCAGCCGCTCACTGAAGAGGATATTTAAAGCATCCTCTCAAGAAAAAAAAAAAAAGAGTCTCTTGGCATTGATGCACTTGTCGTAGATCAAGCAACACTTCACCATATGATTTTTCCTGCTTTGCTGACTGTGTGTGAAGATGCCATACACCGGGAATGGATTGGATCTGCAGTCTACCATCACAAGATCTGCGATGCTCCAATCAACACACAAGATGTTCAGACATTTACAATTGCATCATTTTTGCAGCACCCTGCACGTGACATCACGGCCGCCTCGTTTGTGTTTGCACACGCTCACATTTGTGTCTTTTTGTCAAACAACAAGATAAACTGACACATACATGTGTCTTTGTTATTCGGATTATTATTTTAGGTATCTGCTGTATGTCAAATGTGCATTCAAAGAAGTAGAAAGAAAGGATAATCAGACGTCATGTGGCCCAGGAGTCAACATACACAAATCAACAGAGCAGCCGCCTTTGACATGATGTTGATTTGATGAACCTGATGTGTTACCATTATCTCTCCCCGAGCCTTCCTCAGTATGTTGACCAAGAAGGGTATTGTTCAAAACCCATAAATCTCACCCCCTTACGTCGTGCCAATAATAGCTCTAAATGGGAATAAAATGACTTTCCCTTTTTCATCAGTTGTTATGCTAAAAACTGTAACCCTAAAGTGACCGCTGCCACGCATAATATGCTACAGCGTTTGTTGTGCGCTGAAAAGGCGAGCGGGAGATCCTTCTGTTCCCCATATGGCCCCATTGTCTTGGTAATGGCGTACAATGCGCCCCCTCCAGAGCATGCTCCTGGCCCTGCTGGTAGAGAATAAACTGTTGGTTTCACAGAGGCGAGCAGGAGGCCCGTGGACACAGAAGTGTGTAAGATGTGGGGCTCCCATGTGCGTGGCCGGTCGATCCCACCCCACGGCCGGCGACAAGCCAGCTGGAGAAATGGAAAGTGAGCAGTGGAGGAGGAATTCTGCACCACAGCAGGATGTGTTTGAAAAGTTTGTCGGAGGTATTTTCTCGGCTTCTTATTAGAAAGTGCACCAGGACTGAATGTGCTTATTTCCTAGTTAACAGCCTATCGTAGCTGTTTTGGATGGATTACACTGGTGATCCCTTCTGTGGTCACTTGTTTTTGAAGTACCGTTTGATAACTCTTTCCCTGTCACGCAAATTTCAGATCCAGTTTTTTTTTTTCAATGTCAGTCAATTACGGCAGCCATGAATTTTGCATTCATACCGATGTAAAAATAAAATGGAACAACGTGTCAACTCTGCATCAATTCAGATTAATTTAAAACATAATTTTTGATTTGTGCTTTTAGACACACTCCATCAACAAATAATTACAGCAGCCTCCATCAACAAATAATTGTAAATATTTTAATTTATTGATTCATTAGCTATTGGCACAGCAGTAGAGCATTACTTTAGCTGCATGCTTTGTGTGGGCTGTGTGAATATTCCCTCCATAGCTTCCATTGTCTGGCCCCTGGTAGCACTGAAGCTAAACTAATCAGTCAAGGAGTTGCTGAGTAGACAACAAGCACACTTGTGCTTAAAATAAAAACAGACCATTAAAACACTAACTGGCCTTACCAGAGTACTGTCACAATTTAGCTGCTTTTTCAACATACACTTGGCAGTATATATGTAGAGCTGCAACTAACGATTATTTTTATTATTGATTAATCTTTTTTTTTACCTGAATTAATCCTGTAATTTAAAAAAAGCAAGAAAATGATGAAAAATGTCCAGTTTCTAAGAGCCCAAGGTGACGTCATCAAATGTCTTTTTTTTGTCTGACCAACAGTTCAAAACTCAAAGAGACTCAGTTTATTATTGTAGAACACTTTAATCAATTATGAAAATTGTTGCAGATTAATTGTCTGTCAATCGACTAATCGTTCAGCTCTATATACATGTATGTTTGCAAGTGAAAAACACTTATTTGTGCATATGCACCATGCAAACCTTATGATAACATGTTTTTGTTTTTTACCCTTCTTGTATTTGGCCTCTTGTTTTTTTTTTTCTGTCCTTCCTTTGTGCCTTTATAAACAGTTGGCCAGGGCATTAATGAGAGCACAGTGGACACATGGACCAGGGAGTCTGTGTGGATGGAGCTGGAGGCTTTGGGAATGTAAGGGTCACCTGGTCAATGAATATGAAGGCCCCTCTTATTATAACTTTGTCAATGACAAATAACAAACTGTTGGTATATGAAATGCTCCGTTGTATCATTTTGTGGAGGACAAGGGACATTTTAAGCTTGGCTGCCTGTACACTAGCCTTTGAGCTGGCCCTGGAAAAGCTGTTTGTTTGACCCTAAGGAGTGAGAATTGACAAAGCAAGCCGGGAGCATTTGTTTCATCTGCTAAGCCATAGATTGAAAATGATTTCCCAATGCCCCGTTTGAGATCCCCGTGAAGGGGGTCATCAATTATTTCCTGATACGTGACACAATATTGTACCTATTTTACTGACCACTGCTTTCTGGTTGGTCAGATAGCATCTCTTTTATCAGCCCATTATTGATGGTGAATGGAAGCACAGTAAACAGACCTGTGGGTTTATTTCTCCTTTCTCTCTGCCAGGGTGCTTCAGTTCTACAGGGTGAGGAGTGAGGTAAGTAACACACAGGATGACAAAGATACCAAAATGAAACCGATAATGAAAATAATTAGTTGTAGCCCTAAATCCTTTATCCCAAAATATCTTGATTTTTGTAAGACAAATGCCTCCAATTGCAGTAATAACACACTAATACCTGTTTATTCAACCCATTTCTATACACATACATCACACAAAAGAAGAACAAAGACAACTAGAACAATTGCAAGACATTCATATACAATAAAACTCTTTTAGGCAATGCTGTTTAATCTTCATTTTGCTGGGAGAAGTGTGAGTCTGCTGAAAGCACACTGTTTTTTGAGCAAATGGAGTTCTAAATTGCTTTTTTTAAGTACCATGCGCCAGGGTAATGTCTAGAGGTACCGACACAGCATTCCAGTGGCAATGATTTATGGTGTGGGGCAGCCACAAATTGACTTGTATGCAAGAAATGTAAATGGAAGTGGGACATTTGATGGAGAAGCTCATTTCCAGCCTTAAATGTTTTAAATTAACCACACAAACTCACAAGGCAAAATGTTAATGGGCATTTTTCACTTCTTTTTTTTTTTTCATTCTTTTCTCCCCCTTAACTTAATCTACATTACAGGTCAATTTATTATACAAACAGTAATGTTGCTCTAGATTTGCAGGGATCAATGGATTTGACAAAGGGGATTCATTTCAGGAAATAAACCTTTGAAATTAGCCAGGGAATGAGGTAAATATTTGAAATGATATATGTTTAGCGCAGGACAGTGTAAATTACATAAAGGTGCAACCAGAACAAAGGAAGCCAGAAACAGACCAACAAAGACAGCGGTGCAAATTCACTCATTCCTCAACCAGGCTGTTTAGCACACATTAGACTGCAACTGTTTTCCTGAAATACTACTATCTTATGTCACTGTTTCAGTCATACTGTAACTAGGGTTCATACACAGTACAAAGGAACATTGTTGTGGATCCACTACTTAGCCGACTTGTGAAAAATATGAAATCTGTATTCAATTTTTAATTAGAACGGTGAATCACAACTTTCTAACTTTTCTAGCATCATTTATTCATCGTACATGAGACTGTAGCTGCATAACAGGGTGGAGGAGTGGAACGTGGGATCAGTGGTGCCCTCGGGCTGAAGAAGAGGTGGCCTAGAGGGAGAAATTGTTTTCTAATAACAAGAGCTTCTGGTCCCCCGAGGGACAATTACAACGTTAGCTCCCTTGTCAGAGTAAAAGCCGCTTTCAAGCTGCTCCTTTCATAATGCTATCATGTTTGCCCCTGAGATATGCCCATGGTCTTCATGTCTCTGTCTCTTTATTTCTCTCTATCACTATTGATTGAGGGGCCATTTATATTCACAGTAGGGGGTCTTAATTATGAGTGTGAGTGAGGCCAGCCAAATAGGGCTAAGTGGTAACAGGGGGCCAATGCCTCTGCCACAGGGCTCTTTACCTATTTAACATTCAGTGCCTCACTGCATGATCATTGGCAGTACACTTATAAAATCAACGTTGCTCAGTGGAATAATAACAGTTTTTGAAGTGGCTTCAGTTGAGCATGTAAGCACGGCAAAAATTGGGATTTTGTTTGGTACAAATGGAAAACAATATATATGGTATCTCACAGGGAGTGCTATATGAGACCATTTATGAGCAGTCATTTAAAAAATAACTGTATTCTTGCTTGTAATTAACAATCATGCTTTATTCTGGCTGTCATTTGTAATACTTTTCTGCATGAAAAACTCTTGTGGTTTGTTTAAGCACTTGTCCTGTTCAAGAGAAAATACTTATTGCTTCCATGTTTTTCAAGTGTGGTCTTTATAATGTGCCCGTGCTGGATTATCTACTGCTAAGTGAAAATATTACAAAATTCACATCCATTTTCTCTTTTTTTTTTTTTTCCTCTCGATATGGCAGTCCCCACGAGAATAGCGGCGTTGAGACTTTGCCTCCTCTTTAATTTTAAATCCCCTTATGCAGTTTGGCAAACTGAGACCATCCAGCCAGTAAATGTTCTGGGTGAGTGTTAAGTCTCTACATTTCAGTCAATCGTGGAAATGAGCTCAAGCACAGCTCCCAGTGTTGTGGTAGCTTCAATCTGCCGATCACACATGAAAAATAAGCTCTTCATTTTACCTTTTCAGGCTTCTCGCAGTACAAATTCTTCCTTAAATGACAACTGTCAGGAAGAACGGTGTGTGGATGGCATTGACTTGCTCAGTTCATTCAGCGGACTCTTAAATATGTGGTAACAGCTTTGATTAAGAAACATCTTTCACTCGTAGTTGCTGTTTGAAATAACTTCTTTTTGACATCTGACCTCATAGAAGACGGAGCGTTTAGGTTCAGGGCCTCTCTCTGTGTGGCAGCGCTCAGTGGCATGGCCACCATGGTTGAGGTGGTGGTCGAAGGGTCACGTGGTGCCTGGCTCATAGGCCTCTGTATCTGCAGTCGCTGACAGCAGGACATTGTGTTCCTCTTTTTTCTTTTTCTTTTTTTTTTGCTTTAACCAGTCAGCCATGGCTTACATGGTTTGTTGTGGCCCCAAGATCAGAAGGAGGAAGCTGAATAATGTCTTCCTATTCTTTAAGGGGAGGGCCACGGTTGGTTGATTATAGAATAGCTTTGACAGACCAGAGGGAACTATGGCTTTTGTCCAATTCCCCACACAAAGAAAGGTAAGTTCAGAAAGAGCTTGGGTTGGCTTTTTTAAGCAGATGCTGGCTGGCCTACTCCTCATCATGCCATCATAAACTTATAATGCCTTCAGGGACTCCCACCTATGCGGGCTGTCAAAGGACAAGCAGCACCACTCACACTCTTAAAATAAGGCACGAGTAATTTTAATCCAAGGCCAGCATGAAGTGAATGAATGTAGAGTTCAGACAAAGAAATCTTAATTATGTGTCGCATTAAATGTTGCTAGAGAGGCAGATTAAATTTCAATACATTTTTAATTGTATCTATGTATAAATTATTTTTTATGTGGTTGATTGTGATTTTTAGATCACTGAGTAAAATTCTATCCCTTTGCACACATGTGCAATGTGTGTGACCACACACATGCACACAAAGACCCGCGATCCAGACAGTCTGTGAGAATTAGCATTTCATTCAATGTAACAAGGCCCAATATGTTTCCAGAAGTGCTGCCATACTGAAACAAGTCCTTTTACAAAACAGAGCCCGAGGGCACGGGGCCGACTCCTGGGACCCCGGCAGCCTCCACGGCCTATTTGTTCAGCAGAATCTGTTATTCTGTCACAGCAGGCCTGTCACAAGTGAAATCATTTAAATGTCCAATCCTGTATTTAAGCAGACTGTCTCACCACGAGCAGATGAGCGGCACTCAGAATTTATAGCCAGACATATCAAAGGGTAAGCAGAGCAGTGTGCAACCTGGTGAAGCAGTGGTCCTGTGGGAGCTGATTTAGTGGCTCTCTCCCTTATGCAACAATAACAAACAGCCTCTCATAATGAATGCCCTGGGTATTCCTCATTGTAAATTCAAATTCAGCACTTTAACTTTACAGAATGTGTGATGAAGTGTTCTTAATACCACTCATTGTCATCAACTAAATAAAATATTTCTTTAAAAAGTTGCTCCTACTTTTAATCCATTGCAGTTATTATTATTTCTTGTTACCAGCAATAATTTAATGTCCAACACATCAGAAATTCAGACTGCTCTGTTTGCTACAAAGTGTTCTCTGCAATATTTCAAGTTGCTTGTAATACTTCAAGTGGACAAAAGGGTTCAGACCACCAAAAGCTGTTTGATGTTGGTGTGTAATGGACCTGTCAACTCTGATGGATTTTCAACTCTGCCGTATTGTTTGTGCCACTACAGACAATAGAAAGCTAAGGAGACAGCCATGCAGGTCTGTCTGTGTGGGCAGCACACCTTGATCAATAGTAAATTTTTATCTGCAATCGGACCAAAATATATAATTGCATGAAGCAGATAGGGGAAATACGATGCAGACTGCTCTTAGGGTGATTTCTCATAAACATAAAAGCTGTTTGGAGGATTATAATCAATGGTGCAACACGACCCACCACGTTGATGATAGACCATCATTACAGATTGTTCTCTGTGAGTAATGGGACCCAAGCAAAAACAGATAATGTGATTCAATAATATATTTACTGAATTTGTGAAGAGAAAGAAATGGGAAAATCTCTGAGTAACCCAGAGGCTAAGGCCTTAATTAGAATAGGGAGGATGTCACAAGATCACAACAGAGACTCCAGTCAGTCAGAGCTGGTCATTGTCTGTCTACTGTATGTGTAGTTGTGTCAGATTTGAAACAGAAGTGGCTCTCAGCCCCCTAATGTTTGGCGTAGACTCACATTAAGATCGATGATTTGTTTATTAGATTTCCAATCAAAAAATAATGGCTTTGAAGCATTAGCTGCTGTAGGGTAGATGTGGCTGAGTGTGTCTGCTGAAGAGCCCCCCCCCCCCCCTCCTGATTTCTTAGCTCTTCCTCTGAGTGTAAACAGACCAGAAAGAGAATTAAAAGAGATCGTGTCGCTGTGTGCCATACCACTGTGCAATTCCCGAGAGATAAACATTAAGCAAAAGGCAGAATGGCTGTGTTTTTTTTCCTTCTTACAGTCATAAAAGACCCCACCCTCTGAGATTGTTATTAGCCAAGATCCCGGGGAATGTCATATTAACAATGAATGTCTGGTAGTGAGGGAGATTGTCCTAAGTATGAGCCCGGCAGGGAGCTCTCTTTAACTCTAATTCACATTGGAATCAGATCGCCCTGCTAAGATCTCATCAGCGTTATTACTCCTGTGCCCAGCCACCTCCTTCTCCACTGTCCATGTGTGTCCTACTGAGCAAGGCAGGCCTCTGCCATCACATTCTGTCATTACCGCTCCCTTTTTCATTTTTATATGGCCTAAACTAATGTTGATCAGTTCGAAGGAGGTGGGGTAGGGGGTGGCATAAAATAAACCTTTTCTACTTTGTTTCTCTTTTTTTTTGTCTCTCTTGAGAGCAGGTCTACCAGTAGTTTGTTTGCAATAAATACCCACCATGGCAGGCAAATAAAAGAGCGCCACTTATAGAGAATTAAACTTCATGACTAGAAAACCACAGAATAAGACATCGCAGTACTGGACAGCAATGACTGCTTCCCACTAATACAAAGACTAAGTTAGTGAGCACTGGAAAAGCATATATGCTAAGGGTGCACAATTCTCTTAATTAGTTGTTTTAATAACAGAAGATATACTGTACACTCAGTTGCCAGTTTATTAGGTACACTTAGCTAAAACTAATGCAGTCTAATACAACTGTCCTGCAATGCAAAACCTACCTGCATGAAGAGTATAATGTTCAGCTTTTCTTGAAACTGTCCACCCCATTTATATCAGTGACGACAGGCTACATAGTAGAAACACCTGTCTGTGTAATGCAATACAGTTCAATACATCCTCCAAAACGACCATACAGTTGAATCAACACCTCTCTAAAACAGTGCTGCATTCGTTTTAGCTAGGTGTACCTAATAAACTGACAACTTAAATCTACAGCTGGATCTAGGTTTTTTCAAAATACACACAGTGATAGACAATCATGCTGACAGACCGATGGTGATGGTATTTGGTGAATACCTAACTCCTGTCTGGGAATATTAGGGCTTTGTACAAGAAAAGATTGTGTAAAATCTCAAGAGTGTCATGTTGCTGTAGAGCCACCTACAGGCACAATGCCATCAAGTTTGACACTATTGTGGAGTGGACCATAATTGCTGAGACAATTGGTTAAATAATAACTGATAAATCATTTAAGACATTTGTTTGAACAAACAAACAAAAAAGATTTGCTGGTTCCAGCTTCTCAAATATGAGTATTTACTGCTTTTTGTCTGTTTTTATGTCAAAGTAAACTGAATATCCTTGAATTCTGGACAATTGGTCGGACAAAACAAGACATTTGAAAACTTCACCTTGGAAAATATGCTGGGCGTTTTTCACTATTTTCTGTCATTTCTGAAAATAATTGAAAAAAACAACAGAATAATCGTTAGTTGCAGCCCTTTTGCTAATAAAATGTAATAAAAAGAAAAAAGAAATCTCACAGAATATCACTTTAATACAATAGGACTCTGTAAGGTTGCATCTAATGTTATACAGTCCATCGTGGTATTAACAATGTGCTGATGTGATGAGGCGTTTTTTTCTCAGTTGTCACATATTTAGTGCTCTGTAGCATAGTAACGCAGCAATGACGCGCAAACTAGAACTTAACACTGAAATAAGTTGTTTATACACATGTGAAATGTGCTTGCTAAATAAAAGGAAAATCTCACTGAAACTTTAACTTTTGACTACTTGATGCAAAGCAGCTGTATTTTGCACTGGAGACCCTGTGGGGAGACTTCACTGTAGAAACCAAGAGGACTCTGGTTGGGTGTAATGTGTTTGGTATTGGCTGAAAGACTGAGGGGGTCGAAGACTTCACTTGTTTTACTCAGATGAATTGGACAGGCTACTAGAAGCGCCGAGGCTTCAGCATCTTGATAGCAAACTTGATAGAGCAATGGGCCGTGATGGCACTGAACATAGGCTTACATCGATAAAATGCAGCGTACTGTGTATACAGTATATATCCAACGAGATGTGTATTCAGTTGAAACCATTAAAATGCTGAGAGAACCCTATAGCATAAATGAAATTGTTGTACATACTCACTGGGCCCTGACCGACAAAATGGAGTGCAAATGTTAAGTACTGTGAGATGTAAAGTACAAACACATTATGGGCAGGTATTAGCTTATAAAACACTGCAAAGCAGAGAAGAATGTGAACAGTCCTTGCACTGCTGTAGCTCACCCCAGAAATATCAAGGTTTATTATTGTTTTCTGAAAAAAAGTAGAAAAATTGGATATCATGTCATGACATTTAAGAGTAAGCAGAGGGTTGTGCTTCATGCATTGTAAAGCAGTCATGTTTAATTTATTTTTTCTTTCTATTTATATAAAATGAAATATTTTTAACCCCTAAGGACTTAGTTTATTCTACATTTTCAGCTTTCAGGAATACATGGAAACATAACCAGCAAATTAAGTATGATGCAAACATCTTGTAGGTACTCTACAGACTAACTTAATGAGGAACAGCTTATGATTGTACAAATTAGCTGGAAAAATCCAATAATCATATAGTTAAGCACATTCTAAATCGCTGCAGACCTTAATTTTCATTGTTGTTGCTAGTCACTTATTCGTGTCTGAGGTTTGAACAAATATAATCTTTATTATTATGTCTTATCAAATCTGTGCTTTCACTTGAAAGCCTCTGCCAGAGACATCTTTTTGTGCCATACAGTATGACAGTCAGACATATATAATTACTCTAAGTAACATCTAAGTTGTGTTTTTTGCTTTAACAAGTGGAATTATGGTCCGTTTGACAGCCGTGTTTGACAACCTTGGTGGCATTAAAACTGAGCCACATGATGTCATTTAAAAATATACTTCAAACTTTGCCACACTCTTTAGTCTTTAGTCTTGAAGGGGGAATGCTCACTGATTTGTTACCACTCAGCAGTACTTTTCTTCTTAATGAATTTTTAATATCCTTAATGACAGCAGAAGAATGATGTCATTAGGAGTGGATGTTTGGAAAACGCTGACTTGAACTCTTTTGGACGACCATTTTTATAATGATTTAATATAGATTAACGCCCCATAGTAATGAGCAGTTTGGCTATGAGGGGGGCAACCATTTAAAGTCCCCATCATTAATTTGGCTGTACACTTTGAAAAACTTCAGTTTTTATGATCTATCACTCATTCACTTAAGGTTTTTTTGTTGAGTGACAGTGCTGTTGGTTTGACATCAATCTCATCTAAGAGTAAACAAAAGGTAGCAGGTAGTATAACACTGATTCAACCATGGAGTCATGTTTTCGAAGAGTACGCTTACGCAAATTGTGAATTCAGTTTCCATCTCAGAGATGGAGTCACACATTTTCAGAATATCTGTGACAAGTATCTTCCTACAACTATCTACATCCACTAATGCCGTGATCATCTCCGGACAGAGCAGTAATGCCATGGAGGCAGAGAATTAAGATTGTGTCCTCCTGGTAATTTACCTACTGGACCTTGTGCGCTGGTGAAGTGTGAATCAATTTGTAAAGGATAGTTAAATTTCTATAACAACCTCCCCCTTCTTCACACTTGACTATCCCACATCAGCTATTAAAAATGAAAAGAAAAAAAAAATCACGTGGCGTCTTATGAAGATGATCAAGGGGAAGGCCACTCACTGGGAATGATAAAACGACTGGCTGCACTTTCACCCCTTCTTTTTGCTGAATGGACCGACCTCTCCCTCTGTGTACTGTATGTGTGTATGACAAGCACATGCATTAGGCCGAGAGATAAATAAACAAGCCCGGAATATAAAATGAATAAAACAAGGAGGAGGAAGCAGGCTGGCTAGGACACTGATATCCCTTGGCAAAATGTTTTATCATATTCAGCAAAGGAAGAGCCTTTATTTTATTGATTTAAAAAAAAAATCCCAGAGGCACTAAAAGGAACAGGCAATGATTAATGTCCCTCTCAGAAAAAGAAATTATATGGAATAAATTAAACTACTGCGGCAGCAAATTGAAAAATAAGGATGTAAATGAGGTTTGAATACTTAATATCTTATAAAGAAAAATAGTCAATGAGGCCCAAAAATGATGAGGGATTGCCAAAGAAACATAATATTAACTCTAATGACTGAGGCTAGATTTTCTGTACTGTCAGAATTTACCTGTCACAACTGATTTTCTGGCACAGACATGAAAAATGAGGGACAGTGTTTGAAGCAATTGAAGGTACTCACCCTGTTCGCGGTGGAAGAAATAAGAGAAACAGATGAAAGTGGCATTAAGGATGTAAAATGTCTTTAGCTTTATCTTAATACTTGCTTGTATGACATTATACATCCATGTAAAAGCTCGAAATACTTTAAACAAAGCCTGAATGCTACATCTGTTGTAATGCAAGCAAATGCTTCACTGTAATCACACATCAGCCTATTACCATAGCGTGCAGGTTAGTGTGCATCATTGTAGTGCATTATGTTCATATAAGGAGCTCGTGTTTATCACAGACTTCATCTCCAGGCTCCATCAAACCTGAGAGCACGTCTTTATGTTAATGCAAATGATCTGCGCTTGATTTATCCAGCATTATGGCGTTTATTTTTCTCTCACTATCATCGGAAAAGGTCAAGCTGCTGAAAGACAGCTCCTGCGATATTTGTCATTCAGACTCTTTTTAGATCGTCCTCATCACATTCACACGCTCTCAATTAAGTCACAGCGCAATCTGGAATCAGTCATTCCTCCAGCTATCGTTCACATTACAGTACAGGCTGCAGGATGCCAGCTAAATGAGAAGAAAGCCAAAAGCAAGAGAGAGAGACACAGAGAGATCTGTGGTACGCTATCAGTCGAAGTCGTTGTAGAGTTGGCCCCCGGTCCTCCCCATCCATCAGAGGTGGGGTAAAGATGAGAGAGTGAGACGGGGCCTGGGGAGTGGCAGTCGGGTGCTTGCATTGCACCCCATTACTTCAGATGGATAGCAGAGGGGTGCTCCACATTAAACACTGTTCCCTCAGTCGGAACCTTTAATTATAACTCCTCAGTATCACTTACAGCAGCCCAGCACAGATGTTAAAAACCTTTCGCGGCTTGGTTACCCCACCTTACTTAATCTCAAGAAGGGGTGAAGATACAGATGGCATATCAAGAGTCTGAGGATATGCTTGATCTCTGACAACAGAAGTGGTTTTCCTGTTGGGGAGGGTGAAGCTCTGTGTTGGTGTGTGTGTGTGTGTGTGTGTGTGTGTGTGTGGTAACATTTTTTGGCATATTTTGCAGCGAATCAGAAGTTGCAAAGTTGCCATAAAAACTGGTGAGGGGTAAAATGCATCGGAGCTCATACTGTCACTAAAGCGGCGCAACCAATTCAGCAGGGAGCAGGACTTGGTGCTCTTAGGTAGGGAGGGAGCACTGTAAATCAGTGTGCCTATGAGCAGCTTTGTTTACATATTACACTCTTTACTCTAGTCTGAAGGGTTCAGCAGCCCTTACATCACCCTGCCTCTGTGTATGGCTCATAAAACTAAAGAAGGAATATAACGCTGGTGTGGTTTGCTGCTTCAACACCGTGTTTTGCCGTCGTTGTCAGTGTCAGAGTAGTACACGTGGAAACATCAAAGAATATGTTGAATTATATCCCAATACAGCATCCAAGCAAAGAAACAAAGAAAACAAGCAAAAATAGTTATGTTTATAACAAATTGAGGAGAGTGTGCTGCTACAGACAGACTCTAAGGTGATCTGTAGTGTTCATTAGAAAGTTGCTGCTCCTCTTTAAGAACACCTGAGTGACCTGAAGAAGTCCACCACTTCACATTTTATTTAGAGAGGTTAATATACAGGATTCCTTTTTATTGAACTTTGGTGTGTGCTGTTGTACACCAACACACTCATTAAAAAAGATTCTACAAGAATTACCTCTCACAGTCACCTGTATTAAACCAAGCAGGTAAAACTCATGGGCAGAGAGCAGCAGTACATCCTACCTTTGCACTCAGATCACTGTGTTTGAATTACATTATACCACAGAGCACTACAGTATCTCAATGGGTAACCATTTAAAGGCTGCTACTGGGGTGCAATTTAAATCAACGCCTTCCAAATTCCCACACTCAGCTGTGATACGACGCCGCAGAAAAATACAAATCAGGCTTTCTTTGTTGCCGTTGCCACTCCGGCCGCTCATCAAGGGGTCGCTGCACACCTGCCTCTTGCGTTTACGATAGCCTACTCATTTCAAAATGCAATAAATTACATCTGTGTAATCTTGTAAAACATGACTTATCGCTGTCACCTTCAAGTTTGCAATCACAAAAAACTTTGCAGCGTATTCCTGCTCCATTCACGACACCCAAATCAAAACACTTTTAAAGGTTTTACTTAATTGCACATCCTTGCTTAATTGTATTTACACTACCAATGTGGAGTTATATTGGAGCCGTATCAAGGTCATAAAACTTGGTTGTTAACTTGGACTTCCAGACATGTTGCTCGCAGCTCTCTCATCCAGCTGATTTTATTACGCAGGATCTAATTAATTGACCTCTCTTATGCTCTTTTGTTGTCACGGGTCATCTGTAAAACACTGTCTTTGGAGGTGATTTTATATGGGCCAGAGAGTATTTGTGTCAACGTCAAGTCAGGCCTGGATACAAGGTGCCACACTCTAAAGGTTTGGTAAGTGTGATATCCTGACATGGAATCCATTTCCCTGAATCTATAAGCCTTGCCTGAGTGACTGTGTATTGTGTGAACAGATAACTCTCTCTCTCTCTCTCTCTCTCTCTCTCTCTCTCTCTCTCTCTCTCATATTCATTGCTGATGGTACATGCATGGTACCTGAGCAAACACACCAATAATGTGTTACAACAACTACATTTCAGTTTTGCCACGTTGCCGCTGTGATGCAGATGAACTGTCAAAAATGTTTCACAATTTGTTCTTTTACATTAAAGAATTGTGTTATCACTCACGTAAACCCATGGGGCCTTTTGTGTTAAACTGTCAGTGGTTTCTTTTTTCTTCAACATAAAGAAATACAGTGCATATATAAAATGATAATAAAGCCATGGTGGATTCTGTAGCTGCAGTTATCAAACAAGGCAGGTGAGGAGGGGTCACGTTACCTCAACCAAAGACCAGTGCAATGAAAAAATAAAAGTTAGAGCCACATCTTGTTGGAATAGTCTGGCAACCTAATCTTGCCTTTGTACCTCAAGAATCTAGTTAAAAGCGTTTTAAAAAGCAACTGAAAAGGTTATTCTTGAGGATATGATAGGATAATGGTCAGTAATGGTTTTGAACTCTTGAACGCAGTGAAGCTGATACCAGACAATGGGTATTTTTATACAAATAACCAGCAAAGAAAAATGAAATTTTGGCTGATGTTTCTGTACATGGTAATCCCAGATATCATAAAACAACTGCAGCATGCTTATTCTCATAGTTCATGTTAACAGTGTATCTTGTGAATCTTCCATCAGCTCAGTAATCCGTCATTTGGTGGATATTTAGACATAAAAAAATAATCTACAAGATGAAAACACCCGTGCAGATATTGACTGATGTATTCTTGTTGTGGCACTGGTAATATTGTACACTATAGAGGTGACTCCGCTGCACAGCACTGGAATAGAAAACTTAACTTAACAGACCTATGCATTAAACATATTGTAGAATACAGTGTAACATTCATCACTGTCAAGGACAGAGTTTGTATAAATTTAAATGCACTGAAGCGTTAAGAGCATTTTTTTTCCTCCTCTTCCTTTGTCTATGGGTGGGAGTATATGTGTATCACTATCAAGCTGCCTTATTTTTTGTAACACTGCAGAATTAAACATGAAGACTTCAACAGCATAATGTTCTTGTTGTATTTACCATGGGTCATATTCAAATGATTTAAAATTAGCTTAACTATTAGGGCTGGAATACTTTGTCTCAATGTGACGTGAAGTCAATTCAATAAAAACCCAAGCAAAAAGAATTGCATTGAGATTTGTGGGAATAGCTTGTTCAAAGATGTAGCCTAGTTTAAAACCAATCATGGCCCCAAGTGCCAAATGTATTGGGAACCAAGACATGGCTGTGTAAGTGCCTGACAGTTTTAACATTAAAATAAATTGCCTAACCTTTCCAACATCCAGTGACAAAAACAGGAAAAATGAAAGATAATGGGTTATTATTCACTGAGGGATCCTATACATAATAATGATATCATCAATAATGGTACACTAAGGCTCCTGTGGCTCAAAAAAAAAAAAAAACATTTAATGGAATTACTTATTTTGAATCATCAGTCCTAGTCCGTTCTTTAGCTACTCGAATGAAAAAGGGAGAAAGTGCAGTATAAATGGAGAGAGGGAAAACATTTGTTGGGATGAAAGAAGGAAAAAGGGTGAAACAGAGACAGAAAGGGACAAAGAGCGGGAGAATGTAACACGTTATAATTCTTTGAGGACTGTTTCCAACCTTCAGCCATGAGTCAATTTGCCAAATAACACAAGCAGAACCACACAAAAGAGGCACATCAGTACCGGCTTAAAGTACATGGCAGTAAGTGGGCAATAGACTTACAAAGTATTGCAGCGCTCGCCTGACAAATGCAATAAACAGCATTATCCTTCAGAGGCGATGCTGGTGGTGGCGGCTGTGCTCCACAGCCCTGTGCCCACCTCCTCCTCACTGTGGAGGCCAGGGACAACACACAACACTTGGGAGAGTCGGGGAGCAGTGGGGGTAGCGGTGCATGGGGTGGAAGTGAGGGGGTGGGGGTGGGGGGTGGGGGTTCTTGTGGGTGGGGGGAGAAATAGGAGTTGCTGGTAGACCGAGACTGGCACCGACATGTGGGGAGGTGTGTGTGAGGCAATCTACAGAACAAATGAGGGCACTATCGCCTGTCATATTTCACATTTTCTTCGTTCTAAATAAGACAAAGACCATGTGAGCAGAAAGCTCTTAGGAGGCATAAACAGCTGGAGAATGCTGCACCTCCACTGCACTGTCACCCACGCTGCAATAAATCTGTATAAAAGTGATTATGATGAGGCAAAGTGATCAAGCAAATGAAATATCTGGGCTTTAGCATATAACTCAGTGAGGTGAGGTGAGCTTTATAGCCCTTGCTCTAGGGGAGCCATACCTTGCATGTCCTGGGCAATTTGCTCCTCTTATTGCATGTGCTGTCTTTACTCTGAGAGGGCTTGGCAATGTGAGCGTTGCATGTTTGAGAGCTTGCTAATGTTGTTGTTTGGATGCTTGAAGACGGTAAAAAATAAAGATTGGATTAATTTGTGTGTAGGTTCTGCATTCCTACCTTCGAGCGTAAAATATCTCATATGTTGTAAAACTATTTTTTTTCACCTGAGTGGCGACAAGTTAGTCAACTAGACAGCTGGAATATAAAGTTTCTTTTCCTGGATCTGAGCTGGCCCGGGCCATAAGCAGCTGCTTAGGGCCCCTCAGCCACCAACAAATGAAAATTGGAACTCTCATTGGTATTTTCTGGTGATTGTGATTTAAGTATTTCAAGAAACACCACCTGACTTTGCTGTAGTACCATATATAGCACCCAAGTAAAATTTTGGGAACAAAATTTTAGGGATACAATGCTACATTTGGAGATTTGGAGGCATTCTAAACAATTTCTGGATTATAATTCATTTTTAAATTTTGCAGAGGCTGTACAAAATTTGGAGTTTTCCAAAACATGTCAAACAATTTAGGGGATGTCATACAGAATTTTGACTGCAAGGTGTTAAAACAAATGAATGGATTATGACAAAACTAATTTTGCAGGTGTTCGACCAAATTTGGGCACACCTATAGCATATTTTTGCAATTATAACAAATACATTTTGGCAATTTGGGGCTCTATAGCATACCAGGTTTGGGGTTTTAGGGGGTCTTCTAAAAAAAATGTTGGGTTTATAAAAAATGCCAAATTTTTGGGGGTGCTATATCAAATATTGTGATTATAACAACTAACATATTTTGGGGATGCTGTATCAGATTCGGTGATTCAGGGGTGCTATAACAAAATCAGGGATAAATTGTTATTATTTGTTGCCTTGCACATTTGAGGATGGGGTGGTGGTGGCCCCCAATAAAGCTGGGACCGGCCCTGACCTGGATGCTGCTCTTGTTTGTCCCGACCACAGCTCAGCGTCTTGGCTTTTTCCTCCAGGCAGTCACTCAGTCAGCGAGACTCCCGTCAGTTGAGCCAGTCAGTGTCCCAGCTCTCTGTGCTGCTGAGTCTATATAGTGATGATCTAGCAATGATAACTGGATCAATACCTCCAGCCATGTGGACAGCCGGCTGGGAGCTGCATCACTACCCTCACAGGCGACCGCGTTGCGAACACCTCTCCCCCCCACCAATCCTACCCCTCCCGCCGAGACTGTGAGCTTCACAACTCCTCTGACACACTTCATCTTATAATTTGATCAAGAAAAGTGTCACATTAAGCAGATCTTCCGGTCATAAATGAGAAATATGTGGATTTTATGATCTGTAAATGAGTGCCCCTTCATGGATGGTTATTTTAGTGTCAAAATATATTAAATACATAGGAAGGAAAGGCTGTACCTGATCACTGATTCCATACAGTCAGCACTGCACTGTAGTTAGTTGTTTATCTTGTTGCAGTTTCATTAAGTTTGAAAGATCAAATAAGATCTATTACTTCTCCAGAATATTTCAGGAAGAAAAATAAACAAAAATGGATATAAAAATTATTTTTAACAAAATGCATAAAAAAATAATCCTATACATATATAAGTGTGCTGGAAATAAATGTGAGCCTGCAGCATAGGTAAAACCAATGAGATGTTACTTGTAGAGGAATGAAATTGGTTAATACAAAGGCATGTCCGTAATAACAATGTCCTTTCTCCGGTGACAAAGACAAAGTGCCTGCGTTTGGAGCGTACAAGCGCAAGAGACAAGTGATGGCTGAAGGTAGACTTTGGGAGAGCATTTGAATTTCATGTCCAAGAAGAGGCAGCCCATCATTAAAAAACCCTAATTTCTGTGTCAGGTAGAGTTACAGGTAATCGATCATCTTGTCACACCGATTTATTTTTTTCTGCCCGTTCAAAGTGAATTCTACTTTTTTCCAATTAAACTTGTTGCTGAAAAAGAAAATGTCTCTGGCTATTAAAGGCACATTTTGCCGTGTTAGGTCTTTTTCCACCAAAGGTAATTTCTGAACATTTGGAAGAAAGGAGCCCAAGGGAGGCTGTGGCTTCCAGGCAATTCTTCATGTAGAGCTGATGTGAACAAAGCAGTCCTTTTGAGGTTGCGATTGGACGTCTATTAATGTATGTGCATAGTCTTAAACAATTTGTTTAGATCTTCTTAACTGGCACTTGAACAACATAGAAATGCTACTGTTGGTTTATCATTTCCTGCACTAGTTGTACTGATCATGTCACGTCAATGTCAAAATCGTAATTGTTGCGTTTGTAGTTATGTGCAGCATATAAGATGTTAAAATGGATCTTCAAGTTAGTAGTTTCAATTTCTATGTTTTATATTTGTGTGAAAACAGTGATACTTAAAGTGTGTAAATACATTAAATATGATTCCAGTTCATTTGTCTACACACAATGAGGCAGCAGCGTGGGACTGATAGATTTAGGTCTTGAGAGGGGCTTACTTTGGAGAGGGTTTCCCCGCTCTGACAGCTTCACTCAACCTGACACTCCTGAACAGCGGCTCTGGACCTGACAGTGTGTGCCACCAAGGCACTGGGATATGTCTGCATAAAAGCCATTTATTGGTACATTTCTAAATGTTAACGGTTGTCAGCTTCAGTTTCTTGGCTCACCGGGGGGATAAAATGCCCGTGCTGTTCCGGGGAAATACTCCTCTGTCCCTGACAGACAAAGACAAAAACGCCACTGCTTGTGGCCTCCGCCACTAGCACTGAGTTTCTCATGAGAGCGAGTGCTCCTTTGTCCCTGGGCCTAATTTATTTATGTGGCTAATCTTCAGGGGGTGGAGCGGCCATGCTCAGAGGTGTGTCATTTTACAGGGGGACCCACCGGAAGGATCAGTGACCTTGCAGAGACATTGCCATAAACGCATGATTCATATCAATTAGTACGCAAGATCTGTCTTAGCGTGCAATCACATAAACAAAGATTATCAAGGGGCACCTCCCAAAAAAGTCCCGAAAAGTTCACACTGCTGTACGTCACCTATCACATTGGAGCACTTAGTTCCTCTCCCATCCTTCACTTACAGTTGCACTCAGGAGATTTTCAGCAGAGAAGTTAATCAAATGACTTGAAATAGTTAATCAAAGTAAATTTAAAGTTGTCTCTCTTTGAAAGTTGTAGTCTTGTTTAACATGGCATGAGAGCTGCATCACAGAGCTCCCATAAGATTCAGTGTCAGAGCCAAGACTGCATTCATCCTTACCCAACAGCATTTATTTAGACAGAGGTGCAATGGCAGCAGAAAAAGAGTGGAGGAGATGGAGCCTTGATTAGCAGCAGCCTTCCCAGCATGCTCGGCTATGACAAATGACTGACTTCGAACAATATCTAAGGCGATCAGGATAAAGTACCAACCATTTCAAGGCTCAGCAAAATTCTAATTCTAATTAGACTTTGCACCACACACCAAATAAAAATTGTTCCCATGGCATTTTGGCCTATCAACTGTTTCTTCTCTCACTGAAACAAAACGAATAAAGAAAATGATTAAAGTGATAACAAAGGCATAAAATTTAAATTATTGAGGCACCACATCTGGGATCTGTATGTCACTGCGCTGCCATTTTTACCCTCTCATTCAGCACTCCATTCTTTCTGCATGACAGAAACTGCAAAGCAGAGGGAAGCAAGGAAAAGGAGAGAAAGAGGAGGAAGAAATTGTAACATTAAAAGGTAGAAAGCGAGAACGCAAATAGGCCTTCAGCTTTAGCGTTATTAATGACTCTTCAAAGATCTCCGACTTTTCCAATCTCTCAGAGAAGCGCATGAAGGAGTCTGCAGATGAAGCTGACCTTCAAAATGTTCTTTGGTCTTTAGTTAAGAAATTCACTCGCCATTATGGCATCATTAAGGAAACAAGGATAAAATTACTCCATGGTTAATGGCCTATAGGATCCCCCACCAAAATTTGTTTCAGATCTAATAAAACTGTGCTTAACACACTCGAATGAATTATGAGGACTGTTATGCAGGGTATTAAAATGTGGAAAATAGATTTTCGAGAGCTTGGAGGACTGGACTTTTCAAATCAGATAGTAGAATGGGATTTTCTGGGCAATAAATTCCACCATGTCTCAATTTAATTTCTTTCAGCTCTTAAATATGAAGGTATGATTTATCGTGTGGTTTTGATCATCTTTAAAATACACTGTTCACTGTGGCCAACTTCGCTATATCCCAGAAGAATAAACACAAGTGTGCATTCACATGTTATACTCGACATACATAAACACATAAAATAGCTTGTTTACAGACATTGTTTTGCTTATAGAACTACATTAAGAAAAGCAGTGTAATTAACAAGACATGTCTTATTTGAGGTAATAACTTATTATTAAGACCTTCATTAGATTGAGGTTTGCATTTACATTTGCTGTTGAGAGAAAGGATGCAGAGTTGGTTATTAGCATATTGCATCAGAGGGTAGAGAAAGCAGGCAGGAAGCTGTTATGGAGAAAAATGAAGCTGCAGGCTATTGAGGCTCTTCATTGTCTCATATACAGACGCATCGCAAACCTGCAGAACTGTGTCATTTCCACCACTTATTACCTGCTATTGTAATCCAGACCTCGATGCCATCATGAAATACAGACTTATTATAAAGAGGGGGAAAAGTTAGCCCAAGATGGTGCCACAGAGAGGTGGTTTGTGTGGTAATGGCATTTGCTCTCTTTAAACTTTAATCTTTCCTATTAATTCCCTGCAACTGGAGAATGTACGAGAGTTAATGTTCCATGAACGTGTTTCTCACTCCGCAATCTCTTCAAGCTAATTACCTTCAGGTGCTAAATGGTGGGAAATTGCCATCCATTTGGATGAGAAAAATTTCACCTCCTGCTCCCTAGTGAAACATTTTTTTGCCGGGCACATTAAGGAAAAAAAAAAAGAGGAAAAGAGGAAAAGAGGCAGGCCTCCACCAAGGTAAACAGTGGTCATAAAACTACCTCTTCCTGGTCTTTTCTGTCCTGCTGCCTGAAACAGGAAACCATAGTCCCTCTCTCCCATCACATTGCTTTCTGGTGGAGGTCAGGTAGAGGTCAACAGGTGCTCCTCTTGACAAGGGGAATGTAGAACAGATGTTTGATTGGCATGAATCATCTAAACTGCCCATTAGAAAGTTATGATGTGAAAGGATAGGACTCTGGTGCTAGGACACTTTTTAGTTTGATGTCGAAACAGAAAGGAGGTCTTGAAGTTGCTGCGTTATTAATAAGACTCCAATGGTTGAATGTCCAGTATCACTGCAGGCATTTGTGGCAAGAATTGAATAAGTTTCTCTGTCAAATCTGTTGGCAGACAGCATGTTTTTATTGTGTTTTTATTTAACGTTAACATACATGCATAGCAAATTTCCTGGGCTTAAATTTACAAAGTTTCAAAATGTAGTGCAAATTTTAACGAAATTTCCAGAAATTCAGCAAAAGAAAATGCAAATGAATGCCATTGCCATTAACGTTATACGCAAATATTACAAGTTGTTTCATCGAGTTAAACAGCAGGTGCCACTAATTCTCCACTTTGGTGCCCTTAAACCATTGCAGAAGAAGAGGGCGCAATGAGATGACGGAATTAAAAGAGCGCCAGTCAAACATCACACAGAGGAATGTTATAGTCTCCACATCGCTCCACAGAGATCGAATGCTTTCCTCTGCTGCTACTTTTAGTCTCTTCAGTGGAGCGGAAGCTTCAGTGGTTGTCTAAGTCACATGCTTCATTTATTCGCTAAGTCTGTTTCCGTTGCACTTTGTGGCGTTTCGCTTTCATCAATACACAGACTTTTCCACCTCAGCCAAGCGTAAAAACATTTTTGCGATATTTTTTTACATTTTTTTCTAACTTTCTGCGTTTCCACTTAGGTTTTTTTATGTGCAAATTAAAAATGCACATACAAACAGCTGGATGGAAACGCCCTTATAGACACAACTGTACAACCAAGCCCACAGGGCAGCCGCACAGGAATTTTAGACATACTTTACATGTGAATATTTTACTGAATTTGAGAGTGAAAACAAAGGTGACTGTACCTGAACTGTGTTATATTGTAATTGTCCACTGCTCTTTAAACATTTGTACATGTAGGGCTATGGTAACTACATTAAAGTTGCAAGACTTGCTGAAAAACCTTTCTTATTGCTCGTGTGGTTACCTCATGCACTCTTTTGTAAAGGTGTGTGTAGTGTTGCTGTAGTGTTTCCATTATTCACAAAAACTCGGTAAGTAGCAGTAAAACAACGGCCCAAACTGTGACAGTAAGAACAGAATTGTCCACCAACGTTTTAACACAAACCATATGTAGATATTTTGTTATTTTCATGCATGTTGTAGTTAATTGTTTCCATGCTGCTAATGGAGAATCAAACCACTTTGTAAGCCTTAAACACTGAGTCCATCCAACTGTATTCAGCCCCCTGTGAACTCCATATGAAACCCTCACGGTGCAGTTCAGCGGGTTCTCAGAAAGAGTCAGGAAGATGCATCATATGAGGGGAGTAAAAAGGCCAGCTGGGATGGGTGGGCCACATTGTGATCACTCACCTTCATCCCTGATTTGTAGTCATTATCCCTACCAGCGTTTGAAGATCAAAAACAAGGACAGGGAGAGTGATGGGGGACAGAGAGAGGCAGCCGGAGAAAGAGAATGGGGGAAATGAGTGAAGGAGGGAGGGACAAAGAGACGGCTGGATGTGTGTGTGTGCGCGTCTGTCCCAGTGACTGCCATTTGCCCCTGTTTGGTGGATATAGGAGTGTAGGTGGCAGCGATATTGGGGAGTGGGTGGGGTTGGGAGGAGGGTGGATAAGGGTGATAGCACCTTAAAACCAACCAAGCTGCAAAAGCAATGAATATTAAATTCACGCCTAAATAGCTGGGTCTATGTGAAGCATTACTGTATTATAATTTTAGATTTGTCACCGATGGGATGCAGGTTTGAGTTGGAACAACAAGGCACGTCAGAGCAATCTTTACTCCTCTGATAACGGCAGAGCTGTAAATTGATAATCTTATCATGAATTATTAGGAATTTGGCTTTTGGTGGTCTTGCAATTGGACAAATGCAAATAAAGTGTGTTTTATTTGTGCTGGGGAGTGCGATAAGGTAAAACAGTAAAAATAGGAACATGTAACAATTAGAGGCGAATATAATTTCTCTTTACCCATCCATGTCCCAGGCAGAGTGTAAATGTTGAAGGACTCCCATCAGGCCATTGTATAAATTAGCCAAACCCTTACTGTGCTGAAATCTATCCCCAACTGTTTGAGTGAGAAAGCAGAGATTTTTCCCTCCTTTTTTAGATTTAATTATCTTTTGTTGTTCTTTTTATCTACCTTCAAGGATTGTCCTCAGTGGGGGGTTAAAAGAATGGGAAGTGGAAAAGACGAGGGGGGTGTCTGATAGCGAGCGTTGGGTATGTAGGGCTAGTTTGTCCTCTGTTTGATCTGATTCCTTACAATGACACAGCGGGAAATTAAATATGAAACCGAATTAAAACCACTACTTAATGAACAATGGGGAAACAAAGTTGGCTCCCTTCCAAATTAAGCGAAAGTCTAACTTCTCCTCAGAGCATTATCTCTTTAGTTCGGGTTAGTCTGAGGTAATTTTCGCTTCATTTAGACGCAACATTTAGGGAAGTGTTAGATGATTTGTAATAAAATTCCAATTTCAAACCATTTGTCTTGCAAATATATCTCGAAACAGTGCACAGAACATGAAATCCACACTGACTTTTGCCAGTTTGAAGTGTAAAATCCAGCAGTTTAATTACTCACTTCATTTTTTTCTGCAATGTATTGGAGGTGAGTTATCCACAGTGGCAAGCCTTCCCACATATTGATTTAATAGACCTTCTGAAAGAGCTTTGCTTTTCTCCTCTGAGAGAAAACAACACATGTAGAACATTAGCTGAATTGACGTTGTTAAATAATTTAGTATCAACCTAAACTGTATGTGCAGTCATTCAAGTGAAGGCTGAGGTACAGTACAGAAATAAAACATCGTTATTGGCTGTTCCATTTGTGTCTTTTCTCTGGTTCGTTGTTCTGTGCTTCTGCTACTCTCAGCTTTACATCGTTGCTCTTTAGGAAATGTTGCAGCCATCCAAAATATTTGGCTACACCTGAGTTTTTATTATGTTTTTACTCCATTAAACATTTACAAAATATATATGAGAGTGACAGGAGTAGGAAGCCAGATCATGATGAAATTGGTAATATAAACATAATCAAATACTAAAGTTAAGGTTGTATGTCTCATTTTTCTTTTCCTTTCTATAACCACCAGTATCATTCTACCTGTAAACAAATCAGCAGATTGTTTTACTTCTGACAGGTGGAAATAAGGGGGAATAATTTCATACTGAAAGAATACTGAATGCAACAAAAACACTGTTGAATGATGCCTTTGGCAGGTGGAACTGCTCCCCTGCCAAACTGTCACCATTTAGGCCCCGATAACGCAGGTAATTGCATTTCCAGAAGAGCAGGAGCAGATGAAACATGCTGTGGACAGATACTGCTGGCACACTGGCCCCTTCTGTTGGAAAATTTCATTTTTCCAGAAGGAAGCCATGAATGCTAAGGCTGAATCCAAATCCGTTTTTCCGCACTTTATCAGTGTGTGGCCCACCAAGTGGGGAGATGGAGGTAATTCATTCAGCTGAGACTCACCACCCTAATCCAATTTCCAGCCTCCCCCAGCAAGAGATAATTACAAGTATTAAAGCTGTTAGGACAGGGGGGAAAGGGCCCTCTCTCTGAAACTCTGCTGCAGGCCCTGGAAATATCGACTGAGCGGGGGGATTTCTGCTGGGAGAACTCAAGCTAAGGTATTGTTCAAAACTAAGAAAGTGTGTTAACTAATGAGGCAAAGGGAATCTCAAGGTATAAAAGGACACCCATAGCCACATGTCATTACAGACCCCAGGACTTTTTTTTTTTTTTTCCTCTTTTGCCTCGTGCATCACTTAAGCCTGCACGAACAATTGGTCATTTCATGTGTAAAGACAAGTCGGGGTTCCTGCACAATCAGTATGCATATAATAGTCCTTGGAATGTCCCATCACTTTTAACTGCATATGAACATCAGGATCAGATGTACAGCACTTCACTATCACTGCAGCTTTTTAAGGAATGCTGTAATATCAAGATATGACACCTAACTAGTTGCTTAAATACTTCTAAAACTACCAAAACAGTACACATTGCGCTGTAGATTATCATACCATCCTCTGGGGTGAAAAATCTCACTTTTCACTGTTTGTCCTTGCCTCAGCCACTCCAACATTGCAGCCACCTACACCCCAACCAGTGGTAAACTATACCTTTTCATGTCTTTGAAGACACAATGGAGGACTGAGGTTGGAGCAGCACAGAGGGCTTCTTTTTTTTCTCCCTCCACTGCTTAAACTTTGACTCCTCAAGGAGCGGAAGCTGCAAAAAGCTCTAATTAACGGAAGCAGAGACGCTCCTGCGCTCTCCCATTCAGCGCTCCACAATAGACAAACCTATGAAGCAGAACCAGGAATGGAATATTGAAGGAATGAATGGAAACTCACCCAAATAAGAGACCCGACATCACCCCTGTCCACTCTTAGTCCCTGCTCTTTATTGTGTATCTTTGATGAAGAGGGTCTGCCACAGGAGACCATTCTCTATCAATTACTGAAGACCAAAGAGGCACGCTGATGTAAAGAAATGTGTTGTTGAGGTTTTATATCTTCTGAGACTACTTTACTATGAAAATATCTTTAGTCGCACACAAATAAGATCTGTCTACTTCCACCTAGTGCATTTTTTAAAGGATATCGCCAAGGCTGCACACTCTTCTAAATGTGTTATTTTACAGTAGCAGTAGAAAATGTTAACAAATGTTTACTCTGCATCAAAATACACATAGTGATACACATAGTGACAACATTAAGATTTTATTCATTCAATTACATTTTTATTATTCAACTATTTATTCAATTAATTAGTAGAATGTGAGAAAATAGCCAAATCTTAGAAATACTTTAAACACTGCCGGGACCTGCACCAAAAACAAATCACTTGTTCCTTGGCCCATTGCTTAACCTCACACCATCGCAATCTGTCAGAAAGTTTTTAGATATCGCAGCAACTAAGAGAAGAGGCACTAACAATAACAAAAAACAAACAACTGTAAAACATTGTCTCTTTGGACTGTACTTTGTCACTTTAATGTGCAACACCTGCACCTCCATATTTAGGTGCAACAGCGTAACTGAGTCTAACTACTTGGAATCAACATTGTTTTCTTTAACTCACATTTTAGAGACTTCCCACCGCTCCATGCATATTCATACCAGCCATTTTAGAGAGGTGCTAATCCAATTAATGAGACCCAAACTGGTCCTTTCCCATTAGCATTTAGGTGTGTTGAGGCTCCAAGATGAGTCAGTTATCTCTGTTTGAATGTTGCGGTAATTCAAAGAATAAGCTCGAAATGTTTCTGCAACAGGTTCCATCAAAATGGACTAATTGTGCTCTGACCTGGCTGTAAATGAAGACCTACTAGAATAAGTGTAAACCATAAATACTCTCTGAGTCAGTGACAAATGTTTCAGTACCTTAATAAGGCAAGCCAAGTTTATTTGTATAGCACCTTTCAACAGCAAGGCATTACAAAGTGCTTTACATTAGACATAAAGGGCATTAAGGCAAGATATCAAAGGAATACAAGGCAATATAAAAAGACACGTAAACAGGATTTAAAGAGAGTCACATAAAATAGAAGATAAAAATTAGCTAAAATAGAATAAGACAGATTAAACAGGAGAAGAAAAATGTATGTGCAGCTACAGTACAATCCAAGATATGAATGAATAGTCCCAAATTTAATTAAATAACAGGCAGTAGCAAACAGAAAAGGCTTAAGCTTCTACCCAAGTAAGTCAGGGAGTCGCAAAACACTGTACTTGAGATAAATGGTTGTATATTACATCCAGGTGTGATTCAGTTGAAGAATGATCTTACAGTAAATAGCGCTTTCCATTTGAATAAATTGGGTATTGCTAATTACCCCTCTCATTTAAAGTAAACATGAAGAGGGTCTAAGAATGGTATCTGTTGTTGCTAAAGGGGCAGAAATAGCCTCGCTGCTCATGTTATCTGAAATACTGACATTCCTATTCTTTACCAAGAATGTTTACTATTGTTTGCCAGCTTTATTTCCTTGAAATATTACATATCCTCGTTGCAGGGGGAAACTGCACCGAGTCTTGTGCGAAGTTTTTAATATGTCACAGGCATAGTGCTGTTTGGAAATGCAGTGTATTTTACTCAGCCCCCAATAATCTATTCTGTTCAGCCAGGCGCACACATTGACAAATGTTTCCAGCATTAGGTATTTACCTAGTGGAATGTAATGGATGTAAAGAGTTTGAAAATGCCTGGCGCACTAACAGCATGGGCAGTAGCAAGACTATCTAGACTGAGGAGAAAATACACTATTCAAAACAGAATCAATGGGTCTGAAGGATGGTGTGCGTGTGTGTGTGTGTGTGTGTGTGTGTGCATGCATGGTCATGTGCGTGCATGCGTGTGTTTGTGTTTAGCTCTCCCTGTATATATGTGTGCATATCTGTTTGTGCTCTAAAGCGCTGACTGTAAACTTGCCATAAGTCACTCTAGACACAGTAATAGTTTCAGCAAAATCCATGCAGTGGAAATGTAAATATTTTTTCTTAACGCAAAGACAATGTAGAGGCATTAAGTGTCACAAAGTATTCCTGTCTGAAAGAATAAATGTGTGCGGCCGCCCAAGAGTTTAGCGGGGAGAAGTTCTAGAAAGAATTGCAGGCTGCAGGATTTTCATGAGGTCATCCACCACAACAAAAAGTAGAACATTTTGACAGGACACCAAAAACAGCTTATTAATTTTGACTTTTTTTTTCACATTTAATTGCTTAATTTATTATCCAGTTGTATTTTTTATCCCAGAGCCAAACATCTATTGATGGTCTAGATGCTGTTTTCAAAGAGCCATCTGAACACTGCCAGGAATCAAATCCTGTTGAGGACATTTTACTTGACTCCTTTGATTTTATTTCTTGTTCATAGCTCCAAAAATAGTCAATAGTCAGTGCTCAATAGACAAAGAAGTTGACTTTCAGCTTTCAGTTGTAGAATGTAAACCGCCTCAGATCCCTAAATCCCTGAATTTCCAGGACGAAATACCAAGGACAAAACCTGATCTGGTGTCCTCAGGGCTCTGTATCATTTGTCACAATGTCTTAGTTTCTGTAGCAAACACTTTTTTTTAAACAAAACACTTTTTTTTTGTTAGCAAAGTAATTTTTCAATGCTTTTATGCTGTAGCAGCTGCACAAGCACGTTTTCTAAATGAAATGAGCAAAATTAAAATTTCAGGCAGATAGAGTGCCAAAACTAAGAATCTGACAAAGCATTTGATAACAACTTTCAACACTTGACAGTTTTCGTCTCCGGTTATTGATTCCTGGTGCTATAGACACGTTTGGCCTGTATTGAACATGGTAGATCTACATGTACGTCCCTGGCAGGCTGAGAGATGAGAGTTTCTGCTGGGACAGAGCTCTGTTTTGGGACAGTTTGAAGGGGCTGATCCCCAGTTCAGCTTGGATTCTCTTCTCCTCATCTGTTGGCTGATCTTTTTTTTTTATCTCTCTCTCTCTCTCTGTCTCTCTTTCTCCTTGAAGCAAACTTTTCAGCCTACACCAGCCGTCTCATTCATTACACGCACGATGCGTCCTGTCAGACGTACAGGCGGGCAGGACACTTTTCAGACAAAAAGGGGTAAGCTCATTTAAAGTACAAAGATTTTATAGGTCTACGAGAAGCGCTATCCAAAGAGTAACGCAACGTTATTGGCTTTGCATGGAAAAATTGGATCAAATGTCTAATTAGTGTACATGTAAAATACCTTTCAAAGTCGACTTTGGAACTGTTTGGGGATTCATGTGATTGTAGATGGAAAACAAAATCAAACATGTGGGTAGGTTGAAGAAAAGGCAGGTCTGACACATCAAAAGTCCCATATATCTTGTAGAAATGAGATTTATAATCCAGCCTACAACAGGAGGGCTGCTATGATGTGCAGTCAATATATGGGTGGCACTCCCCATAAAGGCCCCGGCCTTCTTTCTGTGTTTGATTTATTGTCACGGCAGCTCAGCTCAGACGGCCTCATGAAACCTTTGTCAGTCCACTAATGACACTGTTTTTGTTATTTGAATCATTTTTGTCTCTGTTGCCAATTTACTATCCTTTAACTGTTTTGCTCTATATCCCTGCACCAAAAGAGCTACTGTTTCTACCTCTACATACAGCAATATAGTATTTTTTTTAACTGAGGATGGTAGTTTAAGAGGCAGAGCTATGTATTCAAGAAAAGTGCATAAATGGTATCTTTGTTTTTATTCTGTATTTTATGATTATTCAAAGCACGAAGTGAGTTCTGCTGAAGGGGGTCTTGGCTCTCTGAATAGAAAGGAATTACTGAAGTATTGATTACTATTTTTTTATGCCAATGAGCAATGACGTCTTTGAAAGTGTGCATTAAGTTCAGCGTATGAGATGAAACTGTTAGTCCGACACACTGCTGGATGTACTTTAGCCCATAATCTTGAAGAGATGGACAGTAATATTTTTATTTTAACAATTATCCAGTGATTGTAGATGGCTCATGTTGAAGGGTGTGGTTTTACTTTACTTACAATCTTATTTTACGTAGACACCTTCTACACATCCGGCCTTTAGTCTTCAACTTCTGCTCTTTGTACTTTTAAAAAATGACATAAAATATGTTTGTCAGGTCAAAATAATTAGTTGCTTTCCACTTGTCAAAATTAGCAGATTTAAGGTTAACATTAATTCTTTTTGAAATTACATTACATTTTCTTTGCAATTATTTATTGTCGGTGTTTACTTAGCGACTTTTTACAATAGGTATTCCTTTGTTTTTAGCGACAGAAACGTCCAGAAGTGGCTCCTGTATGAAACCGACCTTTGCCAAAATCCCCTTGTAATTTGAGCTTAATGTTGCTCCAGACGAATTAAGCGCAAGTTAATGATTAAGCTATGAATCTATCAGACACTTGGTATGGGAAAGTTTTAGGGAGGAACAGCTTGGTCCGGCTCAACAATCATTAAAACGTGCTGACAGCGATGGGAGAACAAGTTTCCCACTTTGATCCGATGACAGACCTGAGCTCAGCCTAACGTCGCCCCCCCCACTCTGCCTCTGCTCTCTCACTTTTATTAACTCTGAGGTTCAGACAACAACGCCTTCCACTCAAAATGTGGCAAATACACACTTACAATACTCATATGAAAGGAATTACGGCATATAAGGAGCATAATCCACCAAGAGTGCACTTAAGAGCTGTTGTTTTGCTTCACATACAAATTAGTTTGGGTCACAGATTAGCAAAATAGAAAGGCAGGATATTAAGATTTGATTGTTTTTCTCTATACCTCTTAATTATAATAGTGTCACTTTCCATTAAGGTGCTTTTATTTAGTATTTGACATCTAACAATCACGCTCATTAATGTCTGTCTATGCAATGAACAGACTGATTTTCTTGGCAATGTCTCAGTGATCTGTTCTTATTATCTTATAAATCAGAGTTGCATAAATAAATCAAACTGATTTATTAATGGGATTTTGAGTATAAACATATAGTTATGAATATTTGCATTAAACAATCTTTTTGCCATTACTTTTGACTACATCTGTGAGGAATATCTTAAGTCTTTGTTTGCCGTCTGACAAAGAGAGACAGGCAGAAGAAGAAAGAAAAGAAGTTCCTATGAAATCTTTGCCTGTTTGTTTGTAGGAGCAAACTTTATTGTTTCTTTTGGGAGGATTTATCAGCAGCCTGAATGGTGTCCTGACTTGAGCCTCAGCAGTAGGTGACGGAGGTGTAAGTCTGCCGTAAGCAGCTGCACGGGTGTAGAATTGAAGGTCTTCTGCTGCCCCCCAGGGGTTTATAGAGGGGATCACAGGCAGTCCTGCAGCTAGCAGCTCTCTCCGCTTTAAACAGGACTCATTTGAGGTGATCCAGCTTAAATATATGCATATGGTCATACTGAGGGAACAGATCTCAGGACAGTCAGGTAGACATCGTGTGCTTTTATATGAATATCATGCTTGAAACAGTGTAAAACTAACTGCTAGTACTGAGTTAAAAATAAAATTCTTTCAGTATCTGTAAAAATACGTATTATTTCATTACACTGTGGTTGTTAGGGCTGCACAGTTAGTATGCAGATTTTCTATTTTACATTTCAATATATTTTCATTTTTATTTCTGTTGCATTACAATGAAAAATAATGCACATAATGTAATAGTATAACATTGATTGTGTTTTTTTGCGGCTGCTCTGAAGCTGGTTTTCAGAAGAGAGTCAGGAAAATAAATCAAATTGATATTTAAATGACAATTAGAACATCTGTGTAATACCATAAAAACAATCATGGCCTATATTACTGTGTAAATATTTACTCCAGCTGCAGAAAACAAGGCCTTAACAACAAGCCATTTGTAAAGACGTCTTATTGAATCACAGTATGGAGCTTCAATTCACTGTAAAAAGATGAAACGCTGAAGTGCATTAGGACGCAGAAATGCTCATAACATCTGTTTCCTTTGTGTTACAGAGGATATCGCTTTGTAGCAAGCAATATGTGCCACGAGTGACTGGTGGAATAATATTTGTGTTCCCCCCTCAAACAGACACACTGTCACAGAAGCACTTGTCTACATTTTGTAGTTGCTCGAGGAAAATAATTGCCTTATCTGCAGCTGTCAAAATGATGAATGCCCTGGAGAGCACCAAGAATTGACTGATGGAATTGGGGGAAAATCTAATCCCTGATCTGAACACTTTGTATAATACATTAACCCCTCTGGTACAATAGGCTGCACAGAAACAGATTTGTATGGACTTGTAGAAATAAATTCAACAGAGGCTGAAGGATCGATAAACATCAGGAGTTATGGCCTCGTCTGTACCAAGTCAAACAGAGCGTCAGGACACATTAAGTGTATTGAGATGTATGCAGGAGTTGAGTCAAAGACCAGATGCAAAAGAAATATGATATGATGCAAAAATATCGGCATTATCTGCCGCATATAAAACTATAATTGATATGGATAAATAAAGTAATTCATTAATTCCAAAGGGAAATTGTGGCGTTGCAGCAATTAAAAAGACAAATAATTTACAATAACTTAAAATAGAATGAATAAAAAACAGAGTAGTGAAGTAAAGTAGGTATTGTGGTACATGTATTGAATATAGAGTACACTGTACATGGATAGTACGAGTTACTGTATTTGAACGTTTAGACTTAGTTTTTAATTTTTCACCCACATGGGGCTGAGACACAAACAGAATCACTGTTCAGGTATTGATCTGTTTCATGTAGAATAATTTATTTCTTACAATTTTTTGCCAGCAGCACAGAGATGCACATTTCAATAATACATGTAGGGCTGTGCAATATGGTTAAAATGAATATCCCAGTATAAAGATATACTGCATATGTGTATAATCAGATGTGAATGCAAAATCACACATAAAATAATCAAACTGATGTTTAATGCAGTTGTTGTGTTCCACTGTGTTTTGCACTTCATCTGACAAATCGCTTCGAAAACTGAAAACCAAACTTCAGTAATTAATTTGGACAACAGAACTCTAAAATAATAACACAATATGTTCATGTCATCACGATACAACTCCAGTGAAAGTCAAGAAACACTAATATTAAATTATCACCCTGCCCCAGAAACATGAGCTATACAAATTAGTATTGAAGGGACTAATAAGCAAAGCAAAGTTTTATAATCTTATCTTTAGCTGAATATTTAAGTGACAACGGCAAAGAAATAATGCTAAGGTGAAGAATTCAGTTGCTAGAAATGAACACAGTGTGATGTGCACAGGAGGGTGATAGGAAATGATCTTGTACTCGTCCTCTATCGGTCCACAAGCAGCAGAGTGGAAATCTCACCCAGATATGAAGGGATAGCTCTCCTGATTAAAACGATATTAACTTTTCATAACCTAATGTTCTAAAATGAAGTTTTGTAAAAACGAATAGCTGGCACCTACCTGTGAACGAGTTCTCCCTCTTTTTTGTCACACTTGGGTGGAATACATTATCCCTAATATTAGGAGAGAACGTACCTGTAACAGGTTAATGACCTCACACTTTCCACACCATTTCACTTAGCGGGCCATAGCCAGGAAAAGCTAAACGCTTCACTCCCACTTCACTAAATTATGAATTAGCCAAAAGGTGAGGCGATTAAAGATTCAACATTTTGCGGCTCGACCAATGGACAGTCTCCTTGTTGAGCTCGGGTGGGATATCTTCAACCATTAGCTGAAAACTGTCTTGATATCCATTACGGAGGGCATAAATATTGGAAGAGGAGAACAAATAATCCAGAAATTACCAATCAAAGTGTTTGCAACCTCAGAGAGAAATTACTCTCTGTAGTATAAATAAAATCAACACAGCACAATCTTCATCTATATACATTAATGAATAAATAACACATTGGAAAGCACTGAATCGTGGAGATTTTAAATTATTTGTCATGAAATGGTGGAAATATTTCAACATCTGTCATTTTCATCGTGTGACCCAAGGACTGATTTTGATAAATATTATTTTCAAACCACAATTATCACCATTTTCTCAACGCATTACCTTGAATTTGCACAAAACGAGTTGCTAAACACTGGCGTTTTCAAACCATCCAAACGCCTACAGTGGCCTTGGCGTGTTAGACTTCTTCAGCCTCACCCGTTCTGTAACGAGTGCTGACAGGTCACGTGGCACAAACTGTGATGTCTGAATAAAACAACATTTGAACAAATGCTAAATCATTGCAAAGCAGCCAGAGAGATCAGCGACGTGAAAGCGAAGTGTTTGCGCTTCCCCAAGGCTCAGTGGCATCTGTTCTACATGTGTGCGGCAACAACATCCATGTTTCACCAATTAATTGTGCTTGTATTAGGGCAAATATTTGACTTTGAAGCGCTAAAGTGTTAATTGGGGTCCCTTTCTGTAAAGGAATCTAAGCGTCAATATTTCACAGCAAAATGTGAGTCATTTAATGGGAAATCCTTTAAATGAACTATTCAAAATTCCTATTAAATATCAATGATTTTGAACTTGTAGCTGGAGCCTACTTTTCAGAATCTCAAATTTTCCATTTTGTCAACCCCAGCCCTGGAGTCTTTCTTGTAAAAAGTGTTTGTCCTGAGCACAAATCAGCAGAATAAGACAGGCTGATGTCTCTCCTTAATTCTGTAAATTGGAGGGTTGTGAGTCCAATTACGGTCTGTTGGTTCAGCCTGAGGCCACCAGGGAGAGCTGTGCTTGTTTCTCAGAGTCACTGGAACTAACCACTCCAACAGCCTCAGCCCTTCCCATAAGGAACGTTACCACTAATTACTACTACACTCTATCTTTATTGGCGTTGTTGACGTATAAGCACAATAAAAGAGGTGTTTGTAACATTTATCCTGTCTGGGTTTGACTATTTCTCCACATTTGACCTAAACTTTATAAAATGTCATCATGAGGAGAAGATACAGATTCTGGCATTTCTTTTTCTTCATGCAATTATGATTGCTGATGTATTTTCAGAATTTGGGACTCACTCTTTTTTAACCTGGCAGAGGAATTATGTACATGAAACCTCTGCAGGATGTAAGGGCTGTTGGGGTCTGTTGCCTCTACTGGCCATTAACTGGGGATTAGTGCTGGTGGGGCACACATCCCTTTGAAGAGGTAATTCCTCACACTTCCTTGTTATAGAAAATCAGGAAGCAATCAGAGAAGAAACCATGCAGATGGTCCAGACAGGGAAGCTCGTGACCATTTCTCTCTTCAGTCACAATTAAGACTTGGAGTAGCCGCTGCAATTGTGCAAACTTAGCACATCAGGAAATTCAAGGGGACATCAGAATTAGCAGGAAATGCTCCCTGCCCGTCACGCAATCGTGCTTAAAACTAAAAGGGAGTAGAAAGGGTAACAGTAAGATCAAATGTTTCTTTTTTTTTTTAATAATACGTGTTTACAAGCTTGTGGAGTCACTGTAACTCAGCACAGTCACTTCACAGGTCCCCATATATCTGTCAACACAACATATCCGAGCATGAGCGAGGCTGTAAGACTATAAAAGTTGTTGGAGGGGAGATCAACACTATGTCACACAGAGAGGCTCAGAGAACGTATGTATGTATGTTAGTGAGAGTGATGACTGGGCATGAATCATTGTACTGCTGCTGGAAAAAAGAGAAAGTTATTAGTGCTGTATGTTGGAGCACACTGACCTCTACAGGGACAAAAGGTTACTAGACAAATATCTCCATTGGGAGTCTGGGGTTCTGCTGACATTCACTTTTCAAACAGAGGAAAGTCATCTGTGTATTATATTTGAATTTTACAAAATTCTTCACAGGGATTCCCAAGTTAAAACACTTTTAAAAAATGCTTTGTGTGTCCTGTGCAGAAGCAGCTTCTACATGTTTCTCTTTGGTTTCCTCCGGTGGTCTCTCTGGTCAATTGTTAGCATGTCGTCCAAGCCAACCATACAGGGTTGTATATAGCACTGGGGGTTTGTTCACTCTTTCAGAGCTGTTTCTGTATTTTTGTTCTCAAATCACTGACTTTGTAAAACCAGGGGCCACTGGGTTTTACTCGAAAAGCTAAATTGAAGGTTGGAAATTGCACTTGTATTTAAAGTTTTCACGTAAACTGAAGAGTTTTAGTTTTATGGGCTGCAGTTGTGCTGTGGGGCTCACACTGGATGTTTACTCCGTTAAGTTTGACGTGCAAAACACAAACATATGAATTATCTCTTTTATGAGGTGTAATTCTGCCTTTTGGTTTCTCCCAGTGAGGAGTCTGTAAAGGCAGTCACTTGGCCCATGCCATTTTAAGCATTTTTACATTATGTCGAATAAACTGTTAAACAGTGATATCGATCAATATCTCATCAGTCTTCGTATTTTATGGTGGTTTCTCGGCTGTGTGCTTCCCAGAAACTAAAACTTAACGCCAGTAAAATAAAGTAACTCTGAAAGAGATGTAGCCAAGACAACTCTTTACAAAACTCCAAAACAAACAGGAGAAAGAATGTTAAAATGTTTATACAGCAGAACATATTCAAAGTTTTATTAGCTGTTTGGTAACTTGTTTGCATACAGAAACCAGCACAAGTGGTCTTTTTCTACAACATACTTCATACTTACCGTACATTTTATATTATATTGTATATAATCTGTAATGTAGGAAACCTATACTGTATTTATACGTGAATTATTGCACTCATTACATACTATATATACTACTATTTACAAAAGTATTTTATCTTAATTATCACTAGAACATGCATGCAAGTGAATTAGATTGAAAGTGAAATTAAAAAGTAATTATTTTGGTACAATAAATATAACACAGGTAGAGTTACCTTACAGGTTAAAGGACAACTGCGAGAGACCATATTTAACTTAATGATAAAGATGCCAAATTATACACAATTAATCCACACTTACAGGGGGGCATTGTGTTGTGTAAATTTGTGATGGATCCCAACAAAATCCAATTAATAATAATAATAATAATAATTAATTCAAGAAGAAAAATTGTTTATAGTTGCATCTCTATTTGGTCAGGATTCAGGTTTTTTTCTGGGGTACACTTCGACTATTCATATGCATCGATTTATTTATTATAAGCATAAAACCATAACCATAAACAAAAAACAAATTGTATGTCAGAGTAAGTGGCACAGCAGAATCCACTCATCTGTAGCCTAATGACGAAGCTCAGCCTATGTGTAACAGAATAGAATTAATTACAGTGAAACTTAAATTGTTGTGTGACATGTAAAAACACATCTGCTCTCAATGTACACCTACACTGATTTTGTGAATTCAGAACAATAGTCCAAGTTAACTGCCTTATTACAGTATATCTATCTAACACGTCATTTCCCTGTAAATTAGACAACACAAACCATTTGTGGTCTGTTGGATCAGCACCTGTCCAGATGTGAAACCATAACAGTGAAGATTTTAGGTCAATAAATGGTTGACTTGTGTGTTTGCATGGAAGTCAAACATTGCTTCAATCACACGTTACGTTATCTTTCTTTTAGCCAAACATCGGCTATCTGACCCAGCTGGAAGGGCCCCCGGAGCCACAGTCACAGCTCCCTCTGCTCCATGCTGCTGCTCGGGCCGCTGGGTTACACGTCAGTCTGCCAGAGGTTTGATTAGCAGCATCTGTGTGAGCAACTGGTCATTTACGAGCCCTGTGAGAGGTCCACGTCGCCTGTGGGTACTGACTGGCACTTTGTTTGGATTTTGTATTATGCCATTTAACCACAAATTTCCTAATTTATTGTATGAATTACATTTATTAATGTCACAGCAAATATTTTTGCAATTTTAAACAAATAGAAGATTATAATTTGACCAGTCTGACATGTTGTGATCCTACTCTGTACAGTTCATTTCAAACTAATCTTGATCATGTAAAACCCAGATAAAGGTGACTAAGTCAGTGTTTTTACCTCCACAGATCAACTGTACCACATTCCCAAATGTTAAATACAAGAGACTAGGTGTTCCATCATCTTCAAAGTTCAGCCCCTGCCCCTGGAAAAGTAAAGAGAGGTGTGTCTCCCCCCTCGGAGGGGCCTCTTTCCTGCACAGAAAGTACCAGGGTGGTTGAAAGAGGGTAAAGGGGAGTAGTGCCGGCTGTAGCTCTGTGAGTTAGCCAATAATCTGGTTCGTGGTCCGATCCCTTGCTCCTTCTCTCCACATGTCGAAGTGTCCTTGAGCAAGAAACCGAACCACAAATTGCTCCAGATGAGTGTGTATGCCTGGGGAAAAAATGTAAGTCGCTTAAGATAAAAACCAAATGAATGTAATGTGAAATGCAGAACACTGTGTCAGGCTGTGCTGAAATAAATACATATGATGCTAACAGGTAGATGTAATTTAAATTCTCTTTTTTGTGGAACCCCGAATGAACCAGTAACCTGGCAGCTCTTGAATCCAAAATCTTTAAAGTTTTAACTTCCTTAACTGTTTATAGTATAATATAGTGTATAGTGTAATTTGTCAGTCATAAGAAGAGAAGCGCTTTCAGTCCAATCAGCTGGTGCTCATCTGTCATCAGGCATTAATGAATGGTCATGGCCTTACCACCTGTTCTGCATATTCTAGTGCCACGCAGATGTTTGTGTAGCTGCAGGGGATGTTTCTCTGAGGCCAGCGGTGGTTGTCCTTTGCGGTATGTGCGGCACCCGTCCAGTTTGCCCTGTCTCGGTAATAATAATAATACAAGTCTTCTCTGTTCTTTGTT
Organism: Macquaria ambigua; assembly: GCA_008360985.2. Taxonomy (NCBI): domain Eukaryota; kingdom Metazoa; phylum Chordata; class Actinopteri; order Centrarchiformes; family Percichthyidae; genus Macquaria; species Macquaria ambigua. The sequence continues at coordinate 64,776 of VMKM01001204.1, read as the reverse complement.
TAAAAGTATGCACACCTGAATCTGTCCTCACCAGGACACGCAGGTGCACAACGACAAAAAACTGCTTTTTTCTATGGTGCCCTACAAAGGCAGAGAGCAGTAAGTACGGAGGCAGTGAAGCTGAGGAAAAAAGAAATATGTCTTCAGGCTGGCTGGCAAACTGCATAACAGATAGCAAGGTTGTAATGGTTTGATTTTTATTCCTTTTTAGGTTGATTATTTTATATGAAAACATAATTGCCATAGAACCCAGATAATACCTAAAAAAATATAGATACTGCACTTTGCCTTTGGATAGCTGTCGAAGTGCTTGGAGAAACTGCAGTATCTACAAACAAAATGTGTTCTATCAGCTTTCTTTACCATTTTGAAATAGTTTAAGAAAAGAAACTTTATTTTGATTATTTATTATTATTTTAGCTTGTATGAATTACGTGTATATGTTTTGCTGGCTGTCTGTCGCTCCACTATTAATATTTATGTTGAAATTTAAATACTAAATTAATTTACAATTTAATACATTTAAATATGTGATTTAAAGGTAACTTAACCACCAAATCACATGAATTAAACTTGAGCCAGAAGCTGAGATCTGCTAAGCTAGTTAACCTTAGCAGGCCTTTGGCTAGGTTTATCCATCTTGATTGGATTTAGCTACTTCCTCATTTAGTTATGTGGATTAACTGACTGAAGGATATCAGTTCATCAAAATGGATATTTTTCTTTTACAAATAACAGCTAAGTAAAAATGGATTTAGCTTTAGCTAAGGCTAGCCGTGGATATATCACAAGCTAGCTATAGCGTTCTTGATTTAGCTGTCTAGTTTGCTGTTTGTGGTATAGAGTGGGGCAAAAGGTTTTGGAGTCCAGAGATTACCAAGCCAGAATGTAGTAGAGGGGTTCAGTAAATGTATGAACACATCTTTAACGCCCAATCTTCAATTCTGAATCACCATTGTCAGCTTTTAGCAGTGGAGCTACACTCACTGGTGACTGAAAGCGCTGTTGTCAGCTCAGCTATAATACATAGTACATCCCTTCCTAAGAGCAATGTTAAGAGCATATTAAAAGACAATAAGAACCACAGAAACAGTCATAATGTGATAACTGTCACAAATAAGTAGCTGCTGAGCTATTAACCTTGTAAACACTGCGTATATAGGCTAGTTTTGTACTAAATTGAATGTAACAGCTTGAACTAGCAACAGACTGAAGACAGACAGAATCAGCATTGATGCGATGCGTTCACTTACTGTTGTATGTGCTGAGGTGCATTTGAACAGAGATGCGATCGCGTAGCTTAGAAAAAAATGAACAAACTGCATAGTCTAGTGTAGTTAATTCATCTTGGGCAGCAATACAAAGCCAGAGTGCATTATACATTTCTATGGCATAATTCTTTTTTATATAGTAAAATCAGGTCTTTAACTCAGCTCTTTGCCTTTTGTAGAGCAGTATGGTAGTAGAAACATATAGAACAGCGTCCTCTGAAGGATTCTCAGAAAGCATTTTTGTCTCTTATTTTAACATTTTTGTTTTATATACCACACATTCTATGATAAATTGTAAAACTATTGTTACTGTAAACCAGCTTTATTTACACATAGGCAAAGACAGAACTGGTTCTCGGCAGGGGAACAAAGTGGGTACACATTGTAGGAGTGGACCTCATTGTTTTGATAAGAATCTTGCAATAAGAGAAGGTAAATGTTAGCTTGTCAGACGCATTTTGCCTCTTTATATAACGTGTTTTTCTCCAAGGGGAATTTTACCCGTACTTTATCTGCACCCGCCATATAAGACCACAGCCTTGTGCTCTAGAAATAGAGCAGCTTTGTGTACGAGAAATGGCCAGGGCAAAGGTATGAAAATGTTCCCTTCCTGCTGCCCCATTCAAAGAGAGCGAGGGGCCACTGTGGAAAGGGCTGACTTGTTTCTGTATTTATAGATTTATAGATAGATTGTTAGGATTGAATTTGATTGGATGTCCTGGAAATACCTGCCCAGATTTTTGTGCCACACTGTAGGTGGTTTGATTTCTTTTCATCATCACTTACAACTACTTCAACATCATTTTTAAGTGAATGTTAGTAACATTAAACTAGACTTAGACCATATGATCCTAGTTTTGTTGTTTTACGAGTCACATGCTGGTCTGCTGGTGGTGTGGCACACAGAACGGGTGCATTCAGTTATTTTAGCACTGTGGTTTGTGGTCAAATGTGGACTATTTTTGTCACTGACCCATATTAAAATTATCACAGTATAGTAAATATTAAAAAAATCTATTTAATGTTTGCTATGACAACACCAAATTCTGAATCCCACAACAGGGCGCCACAGTCTGTAATTATTGTTCAACTTATACTCAAAATAAACTGTCTCCGTTCCTCTGTTAGTGGTGCGTGATTCGCTATGAGTAGCACAAATGATTCTTTGTTTCTGTAGCTTCTCCTTTTAAGAAGAAAAGACAAACTTCAAAGTGAGCGGAAAAGGTGGGAATGAAAGCCCACAATTTAGATTTTTCGAATGCTTGCAGTTCCGTTTCTCCACCATCATTTCCTACATGTAAAAATGGACACTCGCTGTCTGCTTCCGGTGGTCATTCTGGTCTGCTGGACAAACATTTTTCAGCATCTTTACTGGATCCTTTCATTTGTGGCAACCATGCAACAGCATCACATGTTTGGTGCTCACATGGCATCGGCTATGTCAAAAAGGAAAAGGTCTGTCATTACACTGTTGAGGCTGGAGATTAATCTATAATTGGTAAATGCATCAGCGCCACATCTTATGGGAAATGAAGACATTCTCTGTTGATGCCTAATGTTTCTCATCAGCCACCGCTGCTGCTTCTGCTCCTTTTAGCCCTAAACTGTAATGCCTGTTTTATTGTGAGTAATAGTGGCAGTAGAAAGGCACTTACTCTCTATTTGGAGCAAAGCCAGCAGAGTGGGACAAATGGAGCGACCCATTCAGTAGTTCAAAATTTTTTTTTTAAGACCTCTTCACTCTAGCTTGGTGCTGACACAAAAGGAGGTATTGATGTAAGGGAAGACTGAAGCTTTGTGTTATGCCCACCAGAACTGGCTGAGGAAACAGTTCTTTCACAAACCTTAATTCAAAATGCAAATGGTGGCACATCTTGTACTCGAGAAGCCTACAGTGAGCCTATTTTATTTGAGCTATGCAGTACTTTAGTAACACAGACATTAAGAAATGATGCTGTTTTGTATGCTGTTTTGTATGTGAAGTTGATGTAAAGTTTAAAGGATGCAAAATACAAAATGTATGTATGAAATTGTTTTTCTTTTTAATTGTGGTTGTTGCACTTCTCAGTGTTTTGTACATACAGTATGCTGTAATGTAAATGTCCTTCACACATGAAAAAACAAAGAAAAGAAACAAAAATGACAAGAATGTAGGAAAGTGTAAATGTTCTGTGCTTTTCTGGCATGGCAGAAATTCATTTTGTGGCTTGAATTTCCTCAGGAAGGAACGTCAGTGGGTTTAAAATATATGCTTGATGAGTATATTTCAACGTATAAAAAAAAGTAAATATAGGAATGACACCTATTCACTGAGAATCAGAGCGGTGCTTTGACATCTTGTTTTCTTTGCACCACCTGCTGACCTAACCCCAAGTATTTACTTAAACTCTCCCCTCACCCACAAAGCCATTGTTTGTACTGCAGAGGGCTGACTGAAACTGAATGTCATGCAAGATTGCTAAGACCATGAAACGTCCATGTTATTTCCAGCTAGAATGGATATCTAAATTTAGAGTGGGAGTAATGCTTTATGTATTCTTGTGGGGCTGGGTAGAGGGGTTGGCAGTACTGTGCATAAACACTGAGCTCATAATGAAAATGATAAAGGGTGTTCCAGTGAAAACAAATCCAAACCAAGAGAAAACCAAGTAAGGAAGTCAAAGATTACACTGCATTTGGGTTGACATTTCCTGGTGTTTATCACATGTCTCTAACAGGCCTTCTCCTGGGATGAGGACCATTTAACCCTAAAGCATCACCAATATTCAAACACAAAGGTAGACAAAACATAAATGCGATTTGAGTTTACGCTTTTGACTTTGTAAGAGTTGACCTTTTTCCTAAAAAGAAGGATTTTCAGATTGTTTTTAACAGCACATTTTTGGCAAACACCTCACAGAGGAACATCCAGACTTTATTGTAAGGATGAAAATTGGTTAATGTGTTTTTTTAAGCTACCCACAGTCATCACAATTACTGTTATTCTGTTTATACATTTTGGTGGCTGTAATGGTCAGACAGCTTGAGCCTCTGCCCACGTCTCGGAGGCACTTTTCACATGTTTCGCTGAATCTAAATCCAGAGAAAATGGGCATTCATTTCCGTTCTGTCAAAGGCTTTTATGGCGTGGTCAGCCACAATGGAGTACTCAATAAAACAAAAACAAAAAAGTATCATGTGACAAATGCCAAAGAAATTTAAAAATGTTACTCAATAGGTCAGTGAATCACAATATAAATGTACTAATATCTTCAGCGCAGAGTTTCACAATTGTGATTTCGTGACACAGCAAAATGAAACTGTTGCTGACTTCCTGCTTAAAGATGAATAGACACATAGATAAGGAGAAAGAGATAACAAGGGGTGAACGTAGATGCAGTTTTGGCCCATTAAGTTTGTGCTGTTATAGTCATTTGTGTATGAGGAAAAACTGGTGTTCATACTTATTTCTACACTGCTTTTAGAGACTATGTTGACAGCAAACACATCAGCGTAGCTCTGGCAGGGAAGCCTAACCACATCAGATCTTTGATGTCTGTCTATGGTTGTATGTGAAGAAAGAAAAAAAAAAACAACAGCACTCATAAATCCCCAGGTTACCATTTCCTGTTTAAGCTCAAAATTAGAAGAATGTCTGGCTTTTATAACGGCGAGAAAGCTCACGTGACATTTGATCCCGTGTCAATAAATGCCTGCGAAAAACAGGTTTTATTGCCAGCATTTTATTTGAAGCAGCGTGATATTGGCCAAGAAGTGCTTCCTATGCTAAATTTGCCACAGAGCTTTGTGCAACTTGTGCTGATACACTGGAAAACTGCCCATATAGATTTTATGTACAGTTGGGGAAATGATCAAAGATGAGAGAAAACTCGATAACAGTGACATTTCCAATACACCAGTTTTATGTGACAGATGAAAACTGCTTAATTTGTCTCCTCATCACTCATCAGTTGTATGCAATGGGTTTGGTGCATTGAAATTCTGTGCCCGCTCCTCGCACAGTCACTCATCATCACATGCAACAACCGGAGTTTTATGAATTGCATTCCTCAGTGTGAGATAATTTACTGTGTATTTAGATTTATGTCTCATCCTCAACCATAATTATCGCCTGCAACAGCAAGTTTTATGCGTACGCGTCTGAATTAACTCAATTTTGTGTCTGCTGATCACAGATCTTACAGCACGGTATCGTTCGGATACTCTGCTCAGGCTGTTTTGCATATTTCAAACCCCTCATGGTTGATGTGGCAGAGCACCATATAACAGCAGGAGGGTGGGGTTACCTAAATGCCCTCATTTTACTGCAGGGGGGGGGTGAGAAGGCTTTAATTCAGTGGAAAGTGGTTATTCTATATTTGCTCCAACCATACAGTTACTCCACCCTCCACACGTCCCACATAAAGCCACTCCAATATAAGAGTTTATGAATGCTGAACCTCTCCTCATTAGGGTTAGTCTCAGACGCTGCAGACCTGGAAACACTTTTTATTAAAATAGAACAACCAGCCCAAACTAACCAGATAATGATCTGTTGATATGAGAGAACGTACTTTGAGTGCACTGAGGTCGCTTAGCAATGTGTGAGAGCTCAGATGAGTGAATTAATAGATATTTCAACAAAACAAGTCACTTTTGTGTATAAGAGAATGACTGAGGCAGAAAGTAAAAGACTGTATAACGACAGCCTCCCTGCGTTTTTGTAAGCGGGTGGGGTCAGGTGGATGAAAATGACTTGGACCACATTATATGTAAAGTTGGGGTAATTACTAGGTTTGGAGACTTAAATAGCCGGGGCCACAGTGGTAAACATACTGGAAGTCAAGGCAGCTGCCTCCACAGTATCCTTCCTTCTTGCCTCCTTAGAGACAAGAAGTCAGTATACAGAAAGCTAAACATTTGGTTTAGGTAGAACAAATAAAAGTCAGGGACACTTCAATTAAACTCTCATACAAAAAGTAAAGAGGCTTGGAAATCAGTGAGTGGTTGTGTTTCACAACTAAAACTATGAAATGAACTGTGAATGTTTCTTTTATAGATTTCGTTTTTTACACAAAGCACAAAACAGCTCAACAAACTCTTATATGCACGCAATAAATGTGAACCAGCCATGAGAAGTATTTCTGGTAATGGACCAGATAACAGGAATAGCTTAAGGCACCAGTGTACTCTATCAGAAGTGCTTGTCAGAGACCCCCTTCCCCCACACCTTTTCGACGTCGAATTTGGAGGGGGGTTGATTTCCAATGTGGTCAGAAAACAGATCGTACAAACTAGTTATTTTCTAGCATAACCAGGCCCTTACAGTCCAATGCAATACAAGACAACAACCCTGCAACAAAAGCTACCTTCAGGAATTTTATATAATGTTTAGCCACATTTGCACAGTGGCTCTAGGAATGGAGATGTCGTTCTGTTTGTCCATCACTTTGGTCCAGACTGAAATGTCTCAACAACTTGCCATGAAATTTGGTACAGATATTCATGATCCCTAAAGGATGAATCCTACTGACTTTGTTGATCCCCTGACTTACGATGAAGTTGACATGTGTGGGTTTGAGTGAAATGTCTTGGACAACTATTAGATGAATTGCCATGAAATTTGGTGCACACATTCATGTCTCCCCTCAGGATGAATAATAACATATAATAATAATAAATACCATACTATACCATATGATAATGACCAAATAACCATGGTGAACATGGTAAACATTATACCCACCATCAGCATGTTAGCATTGTCATTATGAGCATGTTAGCACACTGATGTTAGCATTTACCTCAAAGCACCTCTGTGCTTAAGTACAGCCTCACAGAGTCGCTAGTGTGGCTGCAGGCTTTTAGTCTGAGACTGTGTCAGGGATGGGTTGATTCAACTGTGGTCATTTTTGAGGCCAGAGTTTGCAGTGTTGTTAGCAAATAATCTGTGAAGGCTCTTTCTGTGTTGGTGAGTCTACTTGTGCCCACTGCTCCTCTTTGCTAATGTAGTGTTCCTGCATTTGGTATAACTAGCTATAACTTGACTGAAGGTGGATACGCCATTAGAAGCTTGTATGTATGTATTGCAGGGCAGCTGTTTACTGTGTACTGCATTCACAAGTGTTCCTTTTTATTTGACACCACATGGGTATCTTTTACATTCATCTGCCCCATTTGCTTCCTTTTATGCTGTCATTGCTAAGCCTCTTTGATCCGGTAACTGACAAGGATGACAAAATGGGGATGTTGTGCTTGAATGTAAAACTCTTTCAGACAAGTTAACTAAAGAACAGTTTTGCCCCAGTTATGGATGCAGTATTTTCATGCCAAAAGTGAGATAAATTACTATTAATGTAAAAGAAGGTTTATTGTAACAAACAAAATGAAAAAAGAGCAGACTGGAACATCAGCAAACAGTCTAGCTGGCCAGGGCCTCTTTTTATCACCAGCCAAGAGACTTGTGTCAACAGACAAGAGACCTGCCGACAAACCTCACACAATCCTGCAAACCAGCTGCAGTTGGAATGTTTGCATACAGTGGCAGCGTAAACAACTGTTTTTACAGAATGGGTCTTCACAGTCCCGAGGACAACGTCAAACAACTTTTGGCCAATTACAAACATGCATGTACAGCAAACTACAGTATACTTGTGCAAGAAAAGTACCCCTGCAGAGGGGAAAATAACCTGTGCAGCACATTCAAAGCTGGAGTCATTATGACTTTTAGCAAAGAGAAGAAATAAATTAGCATTGGACATTACTTCTAAATCTCATGCGTACAAATTACCTGGCAAAACACTGGTATTTCCTCTTCCTGCCATGAGCATTGCTATACAAAGCAATTCATTTTTTTTGGCTATGCATAAACATTTCGTTTCAAGTTTCTTTGGTGTAAAAGCAGCTTATGCTGTTAACTCAGAAGTTTCTGGACAAAAATAACTAACTAATAGAGGTTCCTGGAAGCTCATTATTGTTCACAAACCCAGAGCTATCTTCCTTAGGACTTTCCTATATTTGGTAAGGAAATAAATTTGGACAGGCTTGCAGGACAAGCCAGCGATACAGTTTGCTGTGGACAGAAAACAGTCCGGAGTGCAAAAACAAAGATAGCTTTCTATTTTCACCTTGCTATACCCATACATTTTAATATTGCTTCACACACCCTTGCTTCAATAGTTAAAAGCTTTATATGTATTTTCCACTCAACAATACTTCTTCATCAAACTATTTTAAATAGTAAAAAACTTTAAATAGCACACTATCGGAAAATATATCTCTCTCTGTATCAGGATAGAAGACCCTAATAAATATCAGTCATTCCAGAGTTTTCCAAAAGGTTCGTTCATGTCCGTCAAAGTCTATAAAAAGTTGAACACTTTATCCTCAATCAAACTAATAGACTTATCTGTTAGCATTTCTTCACTGCTTACAAATTTATACCCAAAAAGCTTCATCGATGGCCCACAAACTTTCTGTACAACCTGGGCCAATTTGAATGGTAAGCGGAACCTCCATTTCTCTACTTGTTCTGAGGAGTTTTTCTGTGTGGAGTAAACACCACTGGTTTCCTTAGAGGCCTGGGTGTTCTTCAGGATCCAGGATTTCACTTGTGGAGTGAACGGGATTCCAGTAAACCTGTACATCTCCGTGGCCTTCCTCATGGGGAACCGAGCAATGTCCTCGTACCGCACCAGCATGTAACGCCTGCGCAGCCATGGTGGCTGTTTGAGGCCGATCTCAGCGGACATCCTGATGTTGTCACAGTTCCCTTTCAGCTTCCTCACCTCATCATCATCAATGGGCACATCCACATCCGTAGCCCACTGCTTCCAGTTCTTGTACTTGGCTTCAAAGGCCACCATGCGCGAGGCTAGTACAGCCCGAGGATCCCGAACCAGCTGAATGAACTTCACGTCAAGGCGTGGGTCCTCAGCCAGAGGACGGAGGTTCTCCAGCTGGCGCACCCTCACTGACTTGATGGCCCTGTGCTCTTTTTGGAGACAAGACTCAGACGCCATGGTCAGGTTCAGTGGCCCACAGCGTCTGGTCCTGCAGTGATAACGCTCAAAGACCCCTTTGATGAAGGGGCTGCAGACCGACTCCTCACACAGAGAGCTGCTGGACTCTCTGCGGAAGAGGGCGGGGGTGATGTGGTCCACAGGGAGGGGTTCGATGAAGCTCTCCAGCTGGGAGAAGTCACACAGGAAGAGCTGCTGGAGCACGTCACGGTACGCCTTGGCTGCCACTGTGGCGTTGGTGCCGCCGGTCTCCAGCGTCAACATCTTCTCCACATGCCACAGCGGTTCAAACAGGTAAAACATGTTGTCGCCCTGCTGGTTGAAAAACTCGCCCACAAACGAGGAGCCTGTCCTGGTGGTGGCTAACAGGAGGATGTGTTTCCCGCCCCTTGTCACCACCTCCTGGTGTTTGCTGTAGTTCTCCAGGCGCCGCTTCATCAATGTGAAGGCAGAGTCCATCTTGCTGAGTGGGGTTAAAGAACCATTGTGCTTCAGCAGTATGTGGGAGAAACCACTGGGCTGTAGAGGGGTCTGGGGGGTCTGCTTTAAGGTGAGCTTATCTGACACCCTGAAAGTGCAAGAGGAATCAGAGTTATATTATCTTTCAAAGTTAACAGAAATAAGTCATAGCCTTGTTATTTAACTCGACGTTTACAGCAATTTTGTGTTGCTCAGGGAGTTTTTGTAAAATCTCTTAAAAGCTTTGAAGAGATAAACATACACGAACCTGCTGGAAATCACAAAAGCACTCCATTGATCACTGAAATGGACTTACCTTGAGATAATGTTGTTTTCCTTCTCAATGATAACAAGTGTCACAAAAAAGACGATGGATATTGTGTATTTGATCCTCATTCTTGGATGTAGCTGTGCCTGGATATGCTTTTACAGACTGCTTCTTAATAGGTTCTGCCAATCTTGCAAGTCTCCAGGCGCCTTCTTAAAGAGCCTTCCAGTTATTTGTATTCCCTGTTGCAGGCGATGTTTCGTCCTGTAAATGAAATGAACATCAACCTGTCAGTTACACATTTTGCACATTTGAGCACGGCTGTGAGTAACTACTCGGGTCTCAATCCTTTCTGGCGAAACACTTTAAGGTATTTGTTTTAACTACTCATGGAAATGGAGAAGTTGACAGCCTATTGTTGCATATGTAAAACTGCATTGAGATGCCAAGTCAGAGTAGCGGTTATACAGAGCTCTTCTCCTTCCCTCTATTTGTCTGTACTGTATTCTGCTAAAACCAATGAAGGAGGCATTTACTCAGAGACAAAAATATCATATCTTAAGAAGCTAAGAATAGGAAATAGCTGAGTGTGTTGTACTGGAATCTAAGCCAGTTTTTCCCAACAGGGAGGCTTTGTTATCTTTAAGTGCACCAGTGCATTTCAGAAACATGCCCACCCACCATGCAAGACTGAAGGCTGGTGCACATAGACAAACTGTATTTATAAGTCTAGTCTTTGTAGACGTTATTTAAAAAATGAGCACGAAAACACCAACAACTGTGAAGGCACAAATAAAATATGAGTGACAGACTGCAATCAAGCACAATTTTGTAATTAAACTTTAATTCCACAACTGCAAAGCTACCTGCTTAAAAACAGAGTCGTCTGGGTTAGAGTGATGATCCTTCCTCCCATTGATAGGTAGCAGAGCAGCCTGTGGTCCAAACTGCCAGCTGCTCCTCCATGTCAACACTGGGATGAGTTCTTTTCAACAGAGGCCCTCAGTGACATGAGCTACTGGTACAGTAGACCATCTGGTGGTGGCTAATGGCTTGCTGTTTCCTCATAATATGCCTTTGTGCTTCTAAAACACTGACTGAGACTGAGGGGGACACAAGTCCAAACACTGACAGGTATAATGGTAGTGCTCTGAGCCTGCAGGCCATTCAGTACTTCTGTAGAGGGCAGGCAGTGGGTAGTCAAATGAAGATAAGAGTGGATTTAATTATGCCTCTTTGGGAATGTCTTGCACATTCCTGAAAGATTGATATAAGTTCACTTTTAAGATAATGGCAGCTTGGCTCAGATCCCTGACTAATCTTCGGATTTTAGCTTAATCCTCCCTCACCTCGTCTGCCAGTGAAAGGGTCAATAACACGGCACAAGTGAGACAGTCTCCACCCTGAGGAAATTGGCAAAGTGTCATTTTGATGTGTGCCCACAAAAATGCTGAAGTTAGACATTTAAAAGTAAGCACACAGAGGGTGTACAGTAAATCCTGAATCAGACGTCTGGGTTTGTGAAAACATTTGTTTACTGGATCTGTCAGGTGTTACACACAGTATCCTGAGTGTGTCTGTGATTTCTTATGGATCACTGTTAAACGATTGCAGGTCTAGCATCGGGGGCCGACACATTAGTGAAACTGCTGCTATTAATCAGCAGAGCCACAAGCAACAGACCAACCTTTTCACTCACTACAGCAAAGCTGGTCGTGTGTTTGACACGAAACAAGAAGCACTGTGGAGGAAGTGAAAAGCCTGATACATGACCACGTCTGGACGTCCAGTTCTAACATCCTGTTGCGACCTCTGTCCCGAGCCAGTTCTGAGCACAGAAGCCAGCCCAAATGACTTCAGTCTAAACACAGGGAATGGTTGGACACTGCCTGCGAAATTCTCTGAGAGGGAATGGGAATGCTCCAATAGAGAGCACTGTTGACGTGGAACGGCGTGTAATGAAAAGGTGAACAGCCTGTGCACTGAGACACGTTTTCACCGGGAGGAAAAATCAGCTCTGTCTTGCACCACCCTGCCGCATGCCACAACCACAAAAGTCTCTTTACACAGGAGTGACTCTAAACCTCCTTTGGGCTGAGATCGCAGAACATAAACTCCCAGGTCACTCACACATCACAGGGTCAGTGACTAACCCCCCGGATGTTATAAGTCATGTAGAACTGGTCCGTTAGTCGGCTGTACCAAAGGAAATTACAGAGTCCTTAAGCCCTCAGTGGTGATTTAACATTGTGCAAATACAGTCACAGTTTGTCTAAGTAAACCAACAGAAGATGTGAGTAAATCTATCGTTATAGTACAGCATATTTGTTCTGCAGTGTATTTTCTCCCGTGACTGTACCTAAACAAATGAAGACAAACACCAAAAATGATTTGGCCTAATGAACAAGACATGCGTGAACGATTACTGCTCTCTCAGTGAAAAAGTTGATTTGATAAATTTAGAGTACTAACAGTACAGCTCTGTGGGACTGAGTATGTATTTAAGCAGTTTTAGTTCTCTCCGTATATGATTTAAAATAAGCCAAAAAAAAAAAAAAAAAGAAGCTACATCAACAATTCATCAAGAAAATAAGTGGTCTGAGGTTTTGTCATTTGTATGGTAAATTAGATGTACACCAATTATCTCAGCTTATTGCATCTGCTGTGTAACGTAAAAAAAGGAAAAAAAAAAAACACCACACATGAGCTGACATTCTTGAATATTCACAAACCACTGAGGCGTACGACACTTTTGATCATCTGCTCATAACAAAACCGCCACTGCACCATTTATCATCTTGCTACAAATGCTTTTAATAGCTGCCTTTTATTTAACATAAATCATATGTGAAGACAAATGAAACACCACCCAGCACAACCCACTCTGCCTGACATATTGCAAGTGTACACTATAGTATTGCAAATAAACACTATAGATTTACAGAACATCCCATTCCAATCCCATTTCACTCTTTTCATTTGTAACCAACAGATAAAGGTATTCTTTTTAGATCCTCTCTGAAATACAGTATGTAGGTGTGATAACTGCAGGATGACGTGTCTCGATACACAAAAATAACAGACTAGAGAATACAACATTTTTGAAAAATAATGGCAGAACAGTCATTTTTCTATACCTGTTATACGATGGTATTGTTGTTTTAAAGTCATTGTGGGCAGTTGTAATCAGTGAAGGAAACATTGTACAGTACATTGTAATCCACTACATTTATTTGATAGCTGTACTTATTATAGTGCAAATTTTTGCATACCAAACACATCTGTGTATAAAATAGGATGCATTGTTATAGATTAAACGATATGAAATTGTTAAAATTAGCTGTTTAAATTACTTCAGGTATTTGGATTAGCCAAATACACACACTCCCATCTCGTTTTATCTATAAAACTTTCCAGAAAATGTCCAATTTACAATCATGATGTACACTTACCAAAGGAACAAGGTGGGCTGTGTTCAATCATTATCCATTTGTTTGCAGAGTTTGTGGTCAGTTTAACTGGTGGTATAGGTCCGTTTCAGTGAGAGTTATTAGGCTACCTGGTAACGAAAAGAGGTAGCCCACTGTTGCTATGGTTACTGGCAGTTTAATGAGTGCACTCATTTACAAAAGTGGATTAAACTTTTGGCCAGGTCTCTGTTAGAGATGATTATAAATACTAGTAGCCTATATAAGGATCCTGCCTAAAATTCTTTAAAATAGTGGGACTACATCAACATGGCATATGATTATAATAAAATGACATTTCTTGGCATGGGGGTGGACAGTGGAGTAGGCCTATGGCATGCAGGCAACAGGTTTGTTGATAAAATATGTTCGGGACAATGTGGTGATTTTGCACTTAGAAAGAGTAGATGTAGTAGGCCTCCTACACATGCATGATATTGTTGTAAATCCAGAGCAGTGACTTTGCGAGCAACTTTGCTGTTCATTTATAAACTGATTTATAAACAGGTTGAACAGAAACATGAATGGGGACGGAGTCAGACTCCTATAATGCAACATCGGTTAGGGTCTCTGGAGAGCAAGCGCTGCATTTAAAGGTCAAAAGGACAAACCGGCCCAACTGAAGTCATGCTTTCTTAATAAAAAAAGACGCTTAAAGAAAAGTCACTTTCCTTCAAGCGGCTTTTAAGTCAGAGCTCCGCAACAGTTTTGTAGGTATTTCATTATATTTTATGGTGTCATTAGAGCTTAAAAGTCCTCCCATGTGATATTATATGTTGGAGTTATTTATAAAGTATCATTCAAATATTTAAGGAAGTTTGTCCGCTCTCCATACCCACCATCATGATGAGCTGCGGTGTCTGAAGGAATCCCCGCTTCGGTTAATCCGTGAAGTTGATCAGCCTTTCCTCAGTGAGCGACTCCGGGTAGAAATTAATTCCATTACTTCCCAAGACTACTTCACTTGTGTGACAAAAAACAATCCAGTCCAAAAGAAGTAGCGTGACTAGGTTTGGTAGGTAAAACCTGTGGAGCAGATGGAGTCATGTTGGAGGAGGCTGCGGGTCAGGCTGCCCGGTGAACTGAATGGCAAGTCTCAGTGTATCGCATGGGAAACTTTGGTCCAAAGGAGCGGAGCTTTAGGCAGGAGGCGCACTGACACCACCCCTCACAGACCCTCTCTTTCTAGCCTGTAATAATAGATAGCAAACAAACTTTATAGGCTACACATCAACAATGTTGGGGTTAACAACGGGGTGTTGGTCTCATACTATTATTATGCGCTGCTGTTATTTAGGCCTATTTGATGTTTTTTTTGATGTACTCACAAGAAAAGAAGAGGCAAGCACTCCACCTAGTGGAGAAAAACACAATGTGCGCTTCAACTTTTATTGACCTGGAGGTGGATAGAACAGGCTAATTACAAAACCCTTACAGATTCTGTCTATAACGTGATTTATATTAAATTTAATTCAGTTTACTCAAGTACAGTAGGCCTATTTGTACTGCATTTCAAAGGGAAATATAGCTTTTACTCAACTACATTTCAGCTGTAATTTGTTACTTTGCAGATTAAGATTTTGCCTAAATAACATAAAATCAGTTCGTAGAATTTGATATATTTTTAGGATACATATTTGTATGTGGACCTAGTATGTAAAGTAGTTAAAGTTAGACCAGTTACAACATCACTTTTTACACATTACTGCATTAGTAATAATAAAACAATTATATATTATATAATGAAATAACACTCTGAAAGGGGACATTGTGCATTATGAGTGGCTTACTTTTACTTTTGATCATTTAAGTACCGTGTGCTGATAAAACACCTGTACTTTTTACTTTACTGGATGCAGGATTTTGCTTGTAAAGGAGTATTTTTTATATTTTGGTATTGCTGTTTGCTCGGATCTGAATACTTCTTCAACCCCTGATTACAGTATTATAGGATTATAAAATGCAGCCAGACTTAGAACTACAATTCCCGTCAAACCCGTCGCTTAATGATGACGCACTAACAGAAGGTTGCAAAACAATTGCGTCAGAAAGTTGCGCACTTGTTTCTAGAAAGGTGAACGACGAACATTGCTGTCTCGGTATGTAACATTGATTTACATATACATTTCTTGAAATTAACAATCATACATCAGAAAATCGATTGTTAATGGTAATAGTGATATCTATTTGGTTAGACTAAACACCGTAATACTGGTGGTCCCCAAAGACTTTGTAGTGAAATGAGCTTTTAACGTTACGCAGCTGTGTCGTGCTAGCTAACGTTAGCTAGCTTATTTAACTAACGTAACATGTTGTAATAACATCTAGTAAAGTTAAATTTCTTCACTAACTGGCCAGTGTTATTGCTACAGTACTTTAACTTTGTTGTCTATCTGGCTTTGTAACTTTCATCATAACAAATGTCAAACTGTGTGCAAGCATTATGTCGCACGACTGTCTGTCAGTTACTGTACCTGACGCTCTGTTTATCTGTCAGGTTAATCCAGGATAATATATTGTGACCATGTTGGTGGCGAGGCTAACGTGCCTGAGGAGTCTTCCTCTCGCCGGGCTGCGTCCTGTGCTGTCACAGGGCTCCCCAGCCCTGAGGGCACCCACCCTGAAGGCCTGTCCACCTCTGCTCAGGCCCCAGCAGGTACTGTAAAGTTAACACCAACAGGCTGACATCCATGGCTCTCTAACATTTCTCTATCCTTTCTGACTGCTGCATTCACATTTCATTATGACCACACACATGCAACTACTATTACCTTCTAGTGCTCTTACTAAGATTAGACTAGGCTAGAAGAAACTATTATTAATCTTGCGACACAACAGCAGATATTGAAATACACGTAAGACTACATCAGATAGTGGGCACTGAATGTAAAGAAACTACCAGATATTCAGAGTGAATGGCAGCGTCATTACAAAATCAGAGATGGAAGCAATTCAGAGATCTTAACACAAGGCTTAAAAAAACTGTTCTGTAATTGATGGGTCACAGATTTGAACCCTGCACCAGCCGTCTTGTCCCATCAGTGCCCCTACTAATTGAATCTAAGTATCTCTCAATAAGACTGCAAGCAAACTACTTACTACTACTTACATACATGATAGTTGAAATTGAGTTCAATAAAATGGTGTATCCACCACAAGTTTGGCCAAATGCATGTTGCTCATTCCCTTATTGGTTTCAGTTTTGATTGATAAGGCTGGGTGTGAAATCCTAGCTGCTAAATCAACAATTGCAGTTTTATGTAAAGTTTATTTTTCTTTCACCAGGGTTATTCCTCTAAGGCCAGATTTGGTTTCCGGCGTGGGAGGACAACCAGAGACCAGCTCCAAGAAGCAGCATTTGAGCCTGCAACAGATACCGCCATTAAAAGTAATCACTATTACATATACTAGTAAAATATACCATCACAGGCTGTTACATAAACTGTACTGTTACATAACTGGAGTTTTATGCCATACACTTTCTAATCAAGCCATAGTAAATATAATATATTGTATATTTATATATTGTGTAAATATAATGAGCTCACATTGCTTGGAGCCTTCTTTGATGGCTATCTAAATTGCCATAATGCCCAAAATGTCCTTTTGAAGCACCAATCGGACCTTCTACCTGTGACAGTCACTGTGTTTATCTGTAACATTTTTCAAGTATTTAGGTTTATTACATTTTAAAGGGTGTCTAAAATAATTATTGGTGTGCCCACAGTTGACAGCATGGGGAGAATGATTCTGGCTGGAGGTGCAGCTGTTGGCCTTGGAGCTCTGTGCTACTATGGACTCGGCATGTCCAATGAAATGGGTGCCATTGAGAAAGCAGTGTGAGTAACGGCAGCTCTTTTAATTTTGTTTTTGAAGCACAGGTCCGTAGAAAGTGTTTGCTCATATTCACCTGGCTCTCCCCTCTCTGTGCAGGATCTGGCCTCAGTATGTGAAGGACAGGATCCACTCCACCTACATGTACTTTGCAGGCAGTGTTGGACTGACAGCTTTGTCGGCTGTAGCAGTGAGCAGGACCCCGGCACTTATGGGTCTGATGATGAGAGGATCTTGGCTGGTAAGTTAACTCAACACACTGAATTACAACATTTATTTTCAAATGAAATTGAAGGCTAATACACCATGGAGTTGGTTTAGTAATATCTGTACTTTTCAATGGTGACTCAGAAGTAGTGATCCATTTTTAGGATTATTTACAGGTTACAGGTTATTAATATGAATGCCTGATGTTTGTTCTAATCCAGGCTATTGGAGCAACTTTTGCGGCTATGATTGGTGCTGGTATGCTGGTCAGGTCCGTTTCATATGAGCACAGCCCAGTGCCCAAACACCTCGCTTGGATGCTCCATGCAGGTTTGTAAGACAGTGTCTGGTGGGAAATTATTACTCTGTTGTGTTGTCCCACTCGGCTCTGTTGTTTCTGTTATGTAGTTTCCTCAGTTGAACACTAGAGGGCAGTCATGTAAAGGCTCAGAGAGTAACAGCTGCTGTTGTATTTGAAACCTCTACACTAGATCTAGACATATGGCACAGATCTCTGTTGCTGTTGTTTGTTTTGAATGTGGTATTCACTTGTCATTTTGTTTATTGTTAAGGTGTGATGGGTGCTGTCATCGCTCCCCTCACTCTCCTGGGAGGGCCTCTGATGATAAGGGCCGCCTGGTACACAGCAGGCATTGTGGGAGGTCTGTCTACTGTGGCCATGTGTGCCCCAAGTGAGAAGTTCCTCAATATGGGCGGGCCATTGGCTGTCGGCTTTGGAGTGGTCTTCGCTTCCTCTATTGGTTAGTATAATGCACTTTCACCTGATAAACCCTGTCTCAGGTGCACTACAGACAGTTCTGAATGCTACAAGTGGCGGGTTTGAGTAATAGAGGCATTGAGGATGATGGCTCATAAGACACCAAAACACTGCACAGCATTTTATTACATTATGAGACAAGATTAACACCTCTGGAAAATTTCCACAGTGACAATAATTTTATTCTCCAGCTTGGCGGTCGCGAGGTAAACAGTAGCAACATGCCTTTCACTCTGCAAAGTAATCAGCACTCTATATATAGACCAAATGTATATACAGTTTGTAAACTAAAGTGTTCCATTTGCATTACAGTAGTTCTGTGTTGCTGTTTTTAGACCTGATAACACTCGAGGTATAGAAGTATGAACAAATGTCATTGTCAATGTAAAAAAATGTCACTAAGTTAAATGACATGATGTGTGCTTGGTGAATACATGTTATCCCATTGAACGCTTAATTAAAGACTACAGCTAAGTAGTAAACACTAGGTGTTGGGTGTTCTTACCATGATTATGTCCCTGTTGTGCCACATGAGCAACTTCAAAATCCTTAAACTATAAATGAATAATAAGAATAAAATCACACCCTCAGTGTTAGTTTTCACACAAACGAGCCAGTTGATTTATGCAAATGAATTTGTTCCTGATGTCACACAATAGCAGAATAAATGCATTCTGTATGAATTCATTTGCATGAACTACAGAAATGAACTGGTGTAAAATGATAGTTTTATCTTATTGTGATCATGGCACGTACTATAATACAGGCATTTTCTATCTAGATTGTACAGGCTTGACTTCTACTAAATGTCATGTTTATAATATAAGTAATATTTATAACATAATAATATACAACTCACAGCAAGTGTTCCTGTCTTCTTCAGGATCAATGTTCCTGCCGCCCACCTCAGCGTTCGGAGCAGGCCTGTACTCAGTAGCCGTCTATGGAGGCCTGGTCCTGTTCAGCATGTTCCTCCTCTATGATACTCAGAAGGTCATCAAGAGGGCAGAGACACACCCTCTCTATGGTGTACAGAAATATGACCCCATTAACGCGTAAGTCTATAGAAATATTCAAGTAGACTTTAAATGCAGGTTTCTGCAGAGTAATGTGATGATGATGTACTTGCACAAAGGGATAGATCTCATATTCTTTTTTTTTTCTTTAGGTGTATGGGGATTTATATGGACACACTGAACATTTTCATGAGACTGGTGATGATTCTGGCTAACGGCGGCACCGGCAAAAGGAAGTAAACAGCAGCATTCTCACTTCAGCTTCAGTTTTACCTTCCACCGAGCTGAACAAAGTCATGTTTTATTGCTAGCAGCATACGCCAGGTGTTGTCTCTTAGTGACAAGTCGTTTCTAACTGGTAAATAAACATGAATGCTTTGCAAGTGTGGGAAGAAAGAGGATTGCACTCTGGTACAAAGAAGACAGATTGTTGTACATTGATAACACACTGAGAGCTCTTACCTTGATTGTGGAAGTATCTGGTTTGTCCTGGGGGTTACAGCATCATTTCGCTTGCCTCAGATGTCCTTTGTACTCTTTATGTTTTCTATTTATTTCCAGTTGGTTGTGTTTCTGTTTCTAACAAGAATGAGAGTTCAAGAATATATGGTATGTGCAGCACATACAGTATGTCAACCATAGACTGGTCCAGACTCACATTACAATCAATGACCATTATACACTGATATTGCACTTCTGTGATGGGGGGTTGGCACTAGTTCATATATTTCTGAAAATATGCAGTAATTTCAACAATGGGATCACTCAATAAACAAGTCAAAAGTGATATTTCTTTGTCTGAAGTCTCTATTGTGTCAGGGTTTTTTTTTTTGTTGTTAACCAACAGAGGGTGAGCTGACATTTCCTGTTATAGACCTTTTTCACAGAGGACATTTTGACATGTCACGGTAGCAAATGTCGTATTATTAAATAATACAATTAATGATGACTGAGTTTAGCTGCTGCGGTTTCAGGGTCCTGGTATTGTGCATGCTGGCTCACTGTCACGGCTTACTGGGACACTTGGAGAGAACAAAGTCATTGTTAATGTTATTAGTAACATTTGTGCTTTACCTACTATGGCAAGTGAAAATAATGTGGAAAACACTTATTGTCACTGAAATATAAAAAGGAAATGACAGGATGCACATCTGTCGTCATCTTAAGGTGAAACGCATATTTGCATTTTTGGGCTCTATAATAAGAATATAATTCATAAACATAGTAATAAATCATATTCTAACCCTGTGGTCTAATTAGTTAGAATCATTTTACAGAAGAGTTTAGGTTCAAATTGCTTCTTAAATCAATTCTTAAACTGTTTTCTGATTTCCTTCCTTTGTCAGTTAATTATCTTCTTGGAAAGCCACACAATGAACATTTACAATAGAATATTACTGAACTTGCATTGACCCTGGTTAAACACCAAATATAAAACTGTCATCTACTAGCATGCTGGCATTTGTACTGTAGTATGATAATGTTGGGCAAACAGTGTTAGGAAAGAATGGACTATTTTGACAATGGCATATTCCATTTAATTTGATGAAAACCTAAAAATGGTAACAATAATTGAGTTTTAGGGGCCTACTATCAGAAATGTATTGGCTAGACCTCTACCCACACTGAGGGACTGGTGGGGGTCCACCTTGTATTTGTCTATAAACAGTCAGTGTGTAGCAGCAGATGACAAAGGCTTAGTGTAGTAATCCTCTTGTCCACCATCTGGTTGCTCCTCTAAAATTAAACCTCCAAACCAGGGCACTTGCAACAGATGCTAACATCTGTAAATATGCAGGTGCTTCATTAAAGCAAGTACACGTGGAGCACACAGCTGCCAGGCAGTGTTTCAATCTCTCAGATCATGTTCACGTTTAGGACACATATGATTCATATATACTGTGTATCGAAAAAACCCTGCAGATGGGAGGGATAAAGAGGGCAATAATGGATGAGATTGGGGAAAGCTTCAGCATGTGGAGATCTGCCATTACTGGGGATAAAAGTTGCTCTCTGTCAGTCATTTTCAGATTGATATTTGTAACCAATATTTGGTTAGGGGCCAAGATTTTTACTGCTTAATGTAGGCTTGACGTGGTGTGTGTGTGTGTGTGCGTGTGTGTGAGAGAGAGAGAGAGAGAGACTTCAAACGAGTTCAAAGGACAATGAATAATGGCAATGGGTATATTAGTATATAGTTTCACCACTTTAAATGACAATACTTTAGGAACTCTGACCTCTTCAGGCTTAAGCACTTTGTCTTGCATAATCGCACAGAGGTTGTTTTCATATGTGCCTAAAGCCGTTACTGTGCAATGTTTCAGTTCATTCCTTAAACATACTGAAATATCTCAACAACTATTGGATGGATTGCCTTGAAATTTTGAACAGACATTAATGGTGCAAGTTTGCACACCTCCTGTGAAATATCACGTCTACTAGATGAATTGGGACAAAATTCTGTACAACATTCATGTTGCCCAGAGAATGAATCCTACAGACTTTGGTAATCCCATGACTTTTCCTCTAGCGCCACCATGAGGTTGACATTTGGAGTTTTTAGTGAAATGTTTTGACAATTGGATATTGGATGGATTGCCATGCAATTTGGCAGAGACATTCATGTGAATTGTAATAACTTTTGTGATCCCCTGGTCTTGCCTCTAGCGCCATCATCAGGTCAAGATTTTAATTTGTGAAGTACTTTGGTTTATGACTAAATACTTGCAAAACTAATGACATTCCCATCAGCCTCAGCTGTACTTTGTGTTTAGTGCTAATTAGACAATGTTAGCATGCTAACACACTGTAAGGGTTAGAAGCGACGTCATGTTAAGTTAATTAACATTTGATTTAATTTACTAAGAATATATTTACAATGTTTACACAGTTAACTATTAACATATTTGTTTACACATTTAATTATTTACATATTTACAAGTTTAAATCTTTTTATCAGCAACTTTAAAACATCTAACAATCTGCTGAAGCGGCTTCAGAAAGTTATCCGTCTCCTGCTGTTTCCTCTCATTAAGACTGATCCGACCAATATCAGACCCACGGTTTACACACACTAAACTAAGATGGTGAACATGGTAAATATTCTACCTGCTACCTCTGCCAGCATGTTAGCATGCTAAAGTTAGCATTTAGCTCAAAGCACAGCTGTACAGCCTCAAAGAGTTGCTAGCATGGCTGTAGACTCAGTCTTGTTCTGCTATGTACTTCGTCGAGTGATATTTAAATTCTTTTCAATATATATCAGTACATTATTTAAGTAAATATTTGAGGTACTTGTAATGCTACTTTACACTTAATAAATATTGTTATATTCCACTACATTTATCTGACAGTTAATAGTTACTTTGCAGATTCAGATTTTCTGTGGAAAGCCTTATGATCAGTTTATAAAATATGATTATAGATTAAAGCACCCAACAGTATAAAAGTAGTTAAAGTTATCTCCACCTGGACCAACTACATGTTAATGAATCAGTAATAATATTCCAACAATAAAATGTATATTTTAACACTCTAAAAGGGGACATCCTGCTTAATGTGTGCTTGTACTTTCAATACTTAAGTACATTTTGCTCATAATACTTCTGTACTTTTACTTAAGTAATATTTTGAATGCAGGATGTCTTCATATATATTTTTTTTCTGCCTTCAATTTTTAATATTCAGTAACATTAATTGTTGTTTTTGCACCGTCAAAATCCACTATAAACACTAAGCAGTCCTTGGATTCTGTGTTTATTTTAGTGGGCAGAGCAGATTTGTCATTGGCTGCCAACCAGTACGATGTATCAGTGTGTCATTGAACGTCAGACACTATTTTTATACCTGTGAATATAGGAAGTGCACAAGTCTGCACCTCTAAGTGAGTAAGTCAGTACAGTTCACACACCTTGCTGAAAGGGCATGCAAACGTACACTCGCATAACACCTGCTTGTGATCGGGTCTGATGAAAATAAAAAAAGGTGCGAAACTCTCAGGGACAAAGTGTAAATTGTGTTTAAAAATAAAAAGCATGACGTTTCTGGCTCTTGACTCTCGTCAGATACGGGCAAGGTTGCAAGATCAAAATGTAATACTCAGTTTTCCACTGTGGTCGTCAGAGAGTGTCACTTTTCTTTTTATAAATCAGATCAGCTGTTTATTTCTGCGCTGTATCTCTCCTAATATGAGAGCTGCGTTTTGGTTTTGATCTGCCTAAGCTGCAAGTGATTTATACCAGGAGGATTTCTTACAATTTTAGACAGTGCTTAGTGGCAAACACCTTCTGTAACATGACATACTTACATTAAGCTGAACTAAAAATGTAAAGTAGGCTTTCATCTCGACATTTTTAAATCAGACAATACTGACTATTTGTAAAAGCCTTGTTTTGGGTCTTGAGGCATAGTGATTGACAGGTCACTGGGTTTCCTGGGGAAAGTGGACTGCCAAAGAAAGCCTCTTGCTATAAGTGCAACACAGATCCACAAGTGCAGCTGAGGCTTGTGTTGGTCAGCGAGCTGCCAAGGAGAGCAGCCACGGGAAGCTTAGGCCAGTGGGTCTCGCTGCATGTGACTAATGAGTTTGCTGAAACCATTAAAAACACAGGCGAGAGGAGCCAAATGTGCCATGTGTCCATACAAATAAGCAAAGAGAAACAAACGTGCAGCACATCACAGAAAGGATGTTTGTTTGAGGCTCCCAGTGTGTGAGCTTGAGTTAATTTAATATAATTATACGCATCATTGATTTCAAACACTTTGTAAAGCAGAAGTACTGTATATTATGTCACAAAGTATTAGATTTAGTTTAGTTTAGTTTAGTTTATTAAGATCCCCATTAGTCTTCCTGGGGGTCTGCATTAAAAAAGAAAAAAGAAAAAGAAAGAAAGAAACATACATTAAACATTACAGTCAACACATTAGACATAAATGAAAGAATAACATTAGGGGCAGGAGTAAAACTTTCACTGCTATGTATGTGTTTATGTGTGAGTTTATACTGTATGTATGTGTATGTATGAATGAAAACTCCTGTGATTCCTGTGTTCATTAGTCTATAACTGGTAAAGAATTCCATGTTTTCATATGTTATATACTACTGTGTGTTCAGTGAACACTGTGAAACTGGCCTTCTGTTGCCTGTCTTGTGGCATGTGTATGATTCTAAATTGATTTAACAGAAATCATGGCTGCAGTGCCTCATGTGTGCATTGTCACATGTGTGCAGATGTGTGATGATCGCGCCGTATTGTGTGAAACCTGAACTCTCTTCTGTCCTCGTGTAGTTTTTAAGGAGACGTCGGAGTGAGAGCAGTGTGGCAGAAGATGTCTGCGGAGGGAACGGATGCGTCACTGGATTAGTGCCTGAGAATCTGTCCCAGCCTCTTCCTCCTGATCTGCTGAGACGCCTCCAGAAGGGCACGACACTCGCTACTCGCTTTTCCCCTCCGCCAAGCCTTCCACATGAGCCAGCCAAGCCTTACCTCCCCACCAGGATGAAGAAAGAAAAGAAAACGCATGCTTTACTGTTTCTCCTCCTGCTTCACTTCACCTTGGGTAAGGCTCTGCTTTTCTTTTTTTTTGGTTCTTTGTGTGTGTGGTTAAGACTTCTTGCCTTGCTCTTATCTGGTTAATCCTCTAACACGCAGAGGGCATGTCCATCTTAGTGTAGACTGTTCATGCTGCCTGTACTTCATATTTAAATGTGTGACTGAATGTTTGTGTTGTGATAGTGGAAACTTAAATCCAAATATATTTATAATTCATCTCCATCCTCCTCCTCCTCCTCCCTGCTTTCGGTTCCTGCCCTTTTTAGCAAGTGAGTGCAACAGTTATCACTTCTTTACATAAACATTTCCATTAGAAATAGAACAAAATAAGGCCAACCTATATAATTGATGTGATCTTTTTCAGGTTTATTACAGAGTAGCTTGCTAATAGGTTATGTCGTTATTTTATCACTTCTTCTCTGTTTGTTTTCCCATAAAGGGCAATCAGACTATGCTCCATGTTTTTATGATAATGGCCCCAGCAGTACAAATGGGAATATGGCCTTGTTCAGCATCTCTGAGGATACACCAGTTGGTAAGTCTCATATGCAATCTAATACGGATTTTTAACAATCACAGATCTGCTTGATTTCCTTATGAGATGACGTTTAGGGTAGTTTAAAGGTGTTTATTTCACATGCGTAGGTGTAACAATGAAATGATCACACTGGTATTGAGGCTCCAGCTAATCACTGTAATACCTTTTGCATTGTGACGTACATCAAGACTTACGGGAAGAAAACAATATGGGTGGTGGCTCATCTGACCTGATTATTAAACGTGCACTGAGAAACACTGAGAAATGAAATTAGGTCATTTGAATCTCCCCTGCATGATTTTAATGAACATAGAAATGTTTTGTGCATATTACAGTTTGACATTATTGTTCCACACAGGGACACAGATATACATTCTGAACGGTACAGATCCAGAGGGAGATCCGGTACGATATGGTCTGACTTTTGAAAAGGGCTCCACAGAATATTTCATGGTGGACCCCAAATCAGGGAACGTGACTCTAATTCAGGAGCTCGACAGAGAGGTGAGCCTGTTCACGAGACTCTTGTTTTGAAGAAACCTGGTGTAAATACTGTCACCACTGTGACTCAAAGTGACACGTACCTTTCCTCTTTGTAGAAACAAGGCGAAATCTCAGCGCTCGTGAGCATAACGGACGGTCGCAATAAAGTACGTTTTCACTGTTTTTCCTTCATTGTCATCAATTCACTGCATTAATCACACCATCGCTGGTTTCATGACTTCCATTCCATCATATTTTTACAGTTGTGACTATAACACTACAATCTAATTGTGAAATAAAACAAAAATAGTGAAGGGAAAGAATTAGAAAAAAACAAACAAATCTGTGGAAAAGATACATGATATCTACTCCTACAAAATAAGTGCTGACAGAATGTAAACAGCAGGAAACTTACTACATACGTTTACTGTCTGTGCTTGAGAAAATAATGTATTTAAATATATAGAATGATTTTTTTCCCCTGATCACTTTCGGTTAATTATTTCTCTCTGAAAAAGGATGTAGCCTTGAAATAAATTCCAGTTGGTGCAGTTGTTTTGTCTTGCGGTTGAGATTTTTTTTTCCGTTGCTTTCAGGTTGTTGAGACCGTGAGAGTGTTTGTCACTGATGCCAATGATGAACCACCTGAGTTTCAAAACCTGCCTTTCATCATTGATATCCCGGAGGTACAGTATATCGAATAAATACACCCAATACAATGTAATAAATACAAAAAAGACCTTTTCTTTAGGTCTTTCTGTGCCACAAATGACCTTTAAATCTGCTGATTGAGTCAGACAAATAATTGAGAATAAAGTGGGTGTTAGGGTTATAAAATCTCTTGTCTCTTCACCAGGATACTGCTCCAGGAAGTAGCATCTACAGAGTCCATGCAGTGGATAAAGACATGGGCTCAGGAGGCAGCGTCTCATATTATCTACAGGTAACCCTACAGCTTCGTTGTTATGCAGATGATGCACAGTTGTGACCCCGGCATCTCTAAAGCTCTGTCCTGGTGAAATTGAGTACTGATCTTTTTGCAACTGAATTAACCAGTGCTGTTCTTTTTTGTTTGCTCAAGTCCACCACTAGATTTCAGGAACACGTTGGAGGCTTTGTGTTGAATTTTAATCACTAAATCTTGATGTTTTTTTGTGAAGAGTTATCCAGATGCGTCTCGTTCAAATATGTAATACATCCAGAACTAAATATTTTCTAAAATGTAATTCATGAATTTATTTTGGCTTGCTCAGACTACTGCATCTATCTTTACTCTGGCCTTAGCTACAAAAATCTCTCTCCAAAATACAGCAGCCAGGCTTTTACAGTAACACTGTAAATAACAGTGAGCTAAGGTAACCATAGCTAAAATAGTTAAAGCTATTTTAGCCTCCTTGCACACGGCCTACAGTTGAATTCGGAGTTGATTGTAAGGGTTTACTAATCACATATAGAGCTGTTAATAGACTCGCTGCAGCCTACTTCTCTGGCCCCCTTTTTACACCCACATCCTGGAATACACCCTGAAGTCTGCCAACAAGTTTATCCTCTCAGTTCCTAAAACCTTATTCGAAAACGGGAGCATTTCTTTTTACAATTCTTGCTATTTTTTAAAAATCTTTTTACTGATACTTTTCTTTCCACTTTGTAATCCATTTAAAAATCCTATTATTTTTTATTATTACGACTGCCATTATAATCTACATAGTGATACTGTTAACTGGCTCGGTATGGCCCTGACACTCGGGGGTAAGACCAGAGGTCCAGCTGACATTGTGAAATCTGTGCTGCCATGTGGAGGGAGGAAAAGGGTGATGGGACAGTGCGTGGAGGGAAAGATTAATCTCATACCAGAGAGCAGTCTGGAAATGGTGTTACTTTAGTTGATTAAATTTCAATTACATTTGAGCAAGGCACTGAAGGCTTAATAGGGGCTTAGGTTTGGTCCGGGCCAACGGCTGACAGCACAGTGGTTGTTACTGTTCATGTGCCAGCTGTGAGACAAAAACTATCCTGATGGAAGTGTGTAGAAAAATGTCAAGGTTTAAGTGAGGTGTGTCGAGAGTTAGAAGCATCTTTGAAATTAGCTTGATTGCTTAATTCAAGTAAAAAAAACATAAAACGTGTCTACTGTTACCCTAAACAGTGCTAACTGTGTGGCTTTTTACATTATCAGACCTCACCGTTTGCCAAGTTCACCATCGATGGGCACAGCGGTATCCTTAGAGTCAAACCTGGTGAGACTTTGGACTACGAGACCACGCCCACGCACTTTGTGACGGTGGTTGCAAAGGTGAGAGGTCAAGGTCACTTTGGGTTTGTCTTCTCAGGTGCCCTAAACTCTCACTGTGAGCAGCTCGGCTTGCAGGTTTCTCCATCCTCTCCAAGTGTTCAGATTCATCCATGTTGTGGTCTTGTAGTTTTCATTTAAGTCATGTATTTTAGAAGAATCAAATCTAAGCAGAGAAAATGTATGAAATTACTAGAGTTTATCAGTAACCCCAACAACCTTTCTCCAAGAGCTTTGCTTCTGTTTATTCTGGAGGTCTTCCAAACAAAATCTGTCGGGAACTGGAAAGTTTTTAATGGGCTGGTATCTAATGAACATGAAACAAGGCGACGCTGGCAGGAAAGCAAGGCAGCACAGGAACCCGTCTGCTGATGTCCAAAGGTCATGAAAAGTTCAGTCATCTGAACACCAACACTTTGCTGAATTTAAATGGAAGTCTGGTGAAGTGTTGACAGTGTTGCTCGCAGTGTGAGTAACCTGAAGTGTAATCCTTCCATTGTGAGTAACAGCATGATGGAGGGTTTGTTTTTCCAGCCTGAGCTCTGTGTGTCTGTGGAGTGACATACAGCTTTTAATGATGCTTGATAAATAACAAATCAGACACTGAGAAGTTAAATCTATAATACAATATATGAATTTTGGTGCAACCAGTTCCTTCAGTATAATCAATCAGTTTAACTCACTGATGGTTGAATTGATAAAATACATTGCAGCATTTTGTCCACACAGAAAAATGAATCTCTGCGTCTCGCTCTCACTGAAGCATAATAACATAATGAACATAGCCATGCAAATGAAATGACAGATTCCACTGTTCCTAATTATTGAATTTGACATGCTAAGTGTGGACTAAGAGGTTTACACCCCAGTTTTAAATCTAACATCTAACCAATAAGGCTGATAAAATCTTATTAAACCATGCTTAATTTGCAAGTATGTGGTGCTTATATTTTATTTTGTAATAGTATTTAGCTAGTTAACAGAAACCGAACTCATCGAACCATTTCAAGCTAGACATCTGGTTACTTTCAGCCAGCTAATCATTTTAATGTATTTATTTATTTTTGGGTAAAATGGTAGTAAAGTAAAATCTCTGTATACAGATATCAAAAATACCTCAATGCTGCAGATATTACTTGATGAGAGGGAGCAGCCTATACAAAGATCACATGAACCCTGTATCTAACATTGTGTGTGTCCATTAACTGCAAAATGTAAAATAAAAATGTCCTTTACCAAGACCTTTTTTTAATTTTAAGACTGTTTTATCATAATTTGCCATGGATCAAAGTATAATCCAAAGTCTAATTAAAAATGTATTACAATCAACATTCTAAAATGTCCTAACTCTGCATTCTGCCTCACTATTCGATTTCTCAGGATGGAGGTGGAAAGTACAAGGGGAAGCACCAGGTGTTGACCTCCACAGCCACCATAACGATCAATGTAATTGATGCCCAAGACATGCCCCCATCCTTCATAGGAACCCCTTACTTTGGCTACGTCTACGAAGTCTCAGTTCCTGTAAGTCCTCTTATTCTTTACACACCAGTGAAGGTGATCAGGGCACTGATTTTGTTTACATGCAGTAAATATGTTTTTTTTCTTCCAGGGTTCTGAAATATTCACTGTGTACGCTAAAGATGGAGATCAAGGCAGTCCCAACCTAATCCATTATTCCATCATGAATGGTAAGAATAATACATTTCGTCTTCTTTACTCTTTTCAGCCTTTTTGTCAGACACATTTACAACATTTCTTTTATCACCTTTCAGGTAGTGATGGTGTCTTTGACATAAACAGCACCAGTGGATGCATCACCTTGACAACGTATCCATCTCTGCTGAAAAATGAATTATATGAAATTAAAGTCAAGGTAATGTTTTTTTCTTTGAGTCTTCTCACAGTTATTTCCTGGGAATTGCACTCATCTCTCATGAATTCAACCTGCTATTACTACTGAATGTGTTGATCAATGTTTCAATTTTTTTAAACCCAGGCGTCTGAGGTAGGACCAGACGATCAGCTGCTGGACTACGACGTTACCACGGTGACAGTCCGGGTGGTGGATCTCAACAACCATCCTCCGACATTTTACGGAGAGAACGGACCACAGAGCAAGTTTGAGGTCACCATGTATGAGCATCCTCCCGCAGGGGAGATCCTCCGAGGCTTTAAGATCACCGTCAATGACTCCGATCAGGTACATTTGTCCCCAAATTTCACTAAGCGACCTCTACACAACCTTTGCTTCCTTCCTCAGGGTTTATTAGTCTGTGTGTGCCTGCTGTATTTCAACTAACATTCACTTTAGACATGTGTAGACATAATGTGCTGTTACCTGTCAATAATGTTGAGTTTGTTCCTCTGCTGACGAATACACTAATACCTCTGGGTACAATGTTGCATAAATATCTGCTAACCAGCCTCAAAGTATGTGCAGTTATGCAACACCATTTAAAAATGTTCATGAAATCTGTTCATTAATTCAAGATAAAAATGTTACTCATTATGCCATCATGTTTATTCTCTCCATCCTGCCTCAATGACTCATGTAACATTATCTGCCAGATAATTTCCCTTTTTTAAAAACCATCAAGGTTTGCTGAACTTGAGTCTGATCAACCTTCAGGTTTCATGTTTTTCTGGGCAGCTACATTCTTATTTACTCTTACTAATTCACGGTTTCTACGTTTCTGCTGTTTATTTTTCTTTGTAGGGAGCAAACGCTAAATTTAAACTGAGACTTGTGGGGCCGAGTCGAGTGCTGCGAGTTGTTCCCCAGACAGTCCTCAATGAAGCGCAGGTGACCGTTATTGTGGAGGACACGTCTGGCATCGACTATGAAAAGGGACCAACCCTTTCTTTTAAGGTTAGACTTCATATATCACCAAATGATTAATGAGCATTATTTAAATGACACTAATATTTAATCTAGGGCTGAAACTAATTATTATTAGTGTCTTGCTATCTTTTTGATTAATTATCTTATTTGCTTTGCTCAGAGCCCAACATGATGTCTTCAACTTGTTTGTTTTCTCTGACCAACAGCCCGAAACCCAAAGATGTTCAGTTTCCAATGATATAAAACAGAGCATTTTTTCTTGATAAATTAGAAACAACTAATCGATTATCAAAATTGTTGTTGATTAACTTTTAGCCACGCTCTAGGGATGTCTGTCAATCCACCACTTTAGTCTAGGCTGAAATATCTCAACAACTATTGTATGGATTGTCATGGCATTTTGTACAGACATTCATGGTCCCCAGAGGATGAATCCTACTGACTCTGGTGATCCCCTGACTTTTTCTTTAGCGGCCTTTGTGAACTTTGGGGATCCCTTAACTTTCCATCCATTGTCAGGTTCCCATTAGCCTCAGCTCTGCTTGTATAGTGCTATTTTGCGTGTTAGCAAATGTTAACATGCTGACACACTAAACTGAAATCCTGAATTTAATGATAAATAATATAAGATATATAACATTACCCTGTGGCAAATTATTACATTTACTTCACCACAACTGCTAAAAAGGTTTCAGCACTAATTTGATCACACTTTGCATGTGTCTCTCTGCAGCTGCTGGCGGTGGAGATCGACACTCCTGAGAGGTTCAGTGCAACAGCTGACATAGTGATCAACCTGCTGGACACGAACGACAACATCCCCAAATTCACATCCGAGTATTACATCGCCAGGGTCCCTGAGAACTCTCCTGGAGGCTCCGGCGTTGTGTCTGTAACAGTGAGTCAATCAAGATTAAACTCAGCTTTAACCCGACCAAAGTGATTATATAATCCATCAATCCTCCAATAAGTGCATATTACTCGGTGCAGTTCATTAGATGAAAGCAGGTTGTCGCCAGACGAAAAAAGCTCAGTGGTCTCTGGCTTTGTTTTCGTTGGTCCTTGTTATGAAATTCATGTCTCCATGTGACATTCTGGCATGTGCTCTATGTTTTACCTCAGGCCGGGGTTTTATTGATAGAAATATTGGCACATTTGTCTCCTCCTTTCCATTATACTGTATATATCCCGCAACCAGGCAACATGTGCAAGCTACGCAGTGTGGAGTAAAAAGCTTAGTTTTGCCTCAAGGTTAATCATGCTGACCTACACCTCCATCACCACCCACCACAGGAAGAGACTTATAACCTGCCCCACCCACTGTACATGAGCTTAAGACCCTGGTTATCCTCAACCAGCGCTAGTAAAAAACATCTTCATGGACCACCTTCAGTCACCTTGTTTAGTTTTTAGCTCCCCAGTGTAACTATCTCTTCTAATCTCTGTCCCGTTTTTTCGTCCAGGCAAATGATCCAGATTCAGGGCCTTGGGGTGAAGTCAAATACACGATTTATGGATCAGGATCAGATTTGTAAGTAAAAACCTTTCACTCCTGCCAGTTTAGGTTTGGTCTGATCAGATTCTTAACTCTTGCACTTCCGCAAAACATATTTCATAGACCAAAAAGTTATTTTTATGTGTATATGACTCAAGATGGCTCCGAGGCCAGAAGGACACCAGTCTTGATTCATCTTTCTCTCTTTGATGGACGCGGTAAGCAGGAAACCAGTTTGATTGGCCCCTCTGCTGCACAAACAGCTCGCTCTAAAATGGCTGCAAGATGCTGGCTAATCTCCTAATTGGATTGGAGGGTTAAAAATAGACAGCCTGGCCCGTCTCACATAGGGAGAGCCAATTAACATGCAATGTGACAGCTGGAGCCACAGAAATGGCAGCTTTGAAAAGCAAGGCAGCATGCAGTGAAGGAAAAGTGAGAATTTATGCTCGTCTTCAGGCAGCGACCTGAGTTAATTGTGCGAAAGTTATCAGTTTCAAGGCAACTTGTGAAATTTCACAGTGGAAACGAGACAGAAAAGAGGGCTGAATAAAATGGCAGTAAGCCCGATGTTGAACTAGAAAGCACTTAGAAAGCACAAACCTACGTCAATGCTGTAGAATACTTTAAATTAATTTTGTATGTGTTAAATTATTCTGATGGCAAACATTTTTGCTTGTAGAACAATGACACAATCTTTGGAAATTGGTGTCTATCACATAGCGGCAGCAGCACATGCACTGAGGTTAAGTAGTTTTTGAGTTATCAGATAAAGAAACATACACGACAGTATGTAGAAATGAACCTGAATTAGAAAAAGTACAAAGCTGATAAGAGTGTAGCTGCCCAGAAAAGGCAATGAAATTAAAGGTTCATCAGAATCAACAGGCAAACAAACAAATAAACAAATATTCAGGACAAAAAACATCACATGATTGGTCGAAGATAACTTAAGACTTTATTGATCCTCAGGGAGGAAAGTCACATGTTACAGGAGCACAAGAAACAGACAGAGGAGGTAGGAACGATTGTAGGAAACATAAACGAAATGAAACTAATTAAAATGAAACAAATGAAGAAATTAAATTCAAAAGCTATATACATCATATACATTACAACACCTTACATCAGAGGACATATTCACTTATGATTTTAGAGTCAAATGGTAACGTTTTGGTATCTGTTAACATGAACTAAACAGTGTTCTTCCTGCATATTGTTAAGTCACCTGGATCAGCTTCTTATAGTGAACTATTAATGTGAGTCATGTCGAGAACCTTGTGCTGACACAATGTCACTTGTGCTGTAAATGAGGAGGCCACCTGGTTCCTTGGGATGGAGGGTTTGACACATGAACAGCTGTGGTTATGACTCATACACTGTCTGAACTGTTCTTAACCTGCAGATTTACCATCCACCCGTCATCCGGCCTCATCTCAACGCAGCCCTGGACCAGCCTGGACGCAGAGGTCAGGTCTAAATACAACTTTTACGTCAAGGCTGAAGATTCGGAGGGGAAGTACAGCTTGGCTGAAGCCTTTGTCACCGTCGTCGACATGAACGACCACTCTCCGGAATTTGACGAAAAACTCCTGGAAAAGACCATGATTATTGGTACACCTGTCAAAGTAGAGGTACATAATGTCAAATCATTTTCCCCTTGTACTGAAAATCTATTTGTAAATCAATAGATAAAAACTGTTAGTGATCACACTGACATTTAGAGAACATTGTATGGAAGTCCAGGACTGCCCGCATTAAAATGAAATAACCCAAAAATCGAATGTAAATTTTCATGTTTGAAAACGAATCATTACTGCCAAAACTAGAAGATAAGACTAGTGATATATATTATATATCTGATATATATTTTTATTGACATCAAATCCCATGAAAAACCAACAATGAGTTGATCCTATTAACAAGTGTTGCCTGTGTATCTAAAGCCTAATATGGCTTATTCCTTTGTGCCATAGAGCTACATTGTTGTGGAAGACATGTTCCTTTGTGGCGACCGTTAATCCGCAGCTAAAAATAGTCCCTAATAAATGCAGTATTTACTTGTGTTTGAGTAACATTTGCTAAAAACTACAGTGCCCAGCTGTTTTAGGAAGTTACTGAGTGTTTTTTTAAAACTGAAATGATTTATTTGTGATGTAAATCTTCAAAAATGATGTGATTTTCATTAATAACAAATGTTCTCTGGGCTTAGTGCCGCAGACAGGGAAGGGACGTCAGAAAGTATTGAGAGATAAAGCATTGTTGGTTTTTGTTGTTATTGTTGACAATATTAAAAATGTAGAAGGCCAGTCTTATCCTTTAAGATTAAAATAAAAACTCGATTGACAAATAATTTTTAGTTGGCGGTCCAGTTTGCAGGTTATTGAAATTATTGAAATATGCAACCATTTTATGTTATTCTGCCACTTTTTACAGGCAGTCGATGAAGATGCAGAGTCTCCAAACAACGTCATCGAGTACTCCATCATGACAGCCGATCCTGACAACGCATTTGATATCAACGCCGACACTGGGGAGATCAAGCTGAAGCCGTACATCAAGTCCATGGAGATTGTGCAGAACATCACCAAGGAGAAGGACTGCAAGTGGTCTCTGGTGGTTCAAGCCAGGGACAGAGGCTCTCCATCCTTCAGCACAACAGCCGTGGTCAATATCGATATCACCGAGGCGGTAAGACCTGCTCTGACTCGCACCATGCTCGCAGCGCTTTCTATTTCAAGCCTGAGCTTTAGGCAGCACGAGCTGTAGATTCAAGCAGTTTAACATATGATAATAGGCATTGTTGTCATGCTACGCAGCTGCTAATTCAGCATCCTTATTTCAGCCAGTCACATTTCATTAACCTCATGTTCTTTAAAGGATAGTGCTGGTTATTTTGATGCTTTTATTATTAACAAGTAACATGAAGAGACCAAAACTAACTTATTATTATTAATTTATCCTACTAACAACTGATGTCTGTGTCACGTCACAGCCTGATAAAGCTATGCCTCCACTGTCATCCAGAAAGTGTTAAAGCTGCATTAACTCATTTTTGGGCTACTTGTTAAGTTGTTATGGCTCTGCTTTGTTCTCCACCAACCCCTGAGAAACATATCTGTTATCTTTAGCAGTTAGTTGTTCGTCTTTCTTCACTAACCAGTTGTTAACTTTATCTGTCTGTTCTTACATTTGGTTTATCGGAGCTTCTTCTGTAAAAACAGCTGCATGCTGAAGCAGGAAACACTGCAGTTATCTCAGCTTTTCTGAATAGACAAATGAGTAAACGCTGAACTGCTGGTTTTGTCTCTTCAGTAAATTTGAAGATATAAATATGAAATATAAAATAACAGCAGCATTATCCTTTAAAGTGTTCAGTCATTTACATTCAACCATATTTTTCTGATATGTTTTCAACCATGTATTCATTCCTTCACTCTACATGATGAGATGACTCAGTGTCTTTGGTGTTGTTTCTCTGTTGTGTATCGTGCATTTCAGGTCAAAGGTCGAATTATTTCATACTTCATGGGCCTCAGCAGGCGTCCGCTGACTGTTTTTGGAATTTTTCTCAGCATTGTCACTTCCCTCATTTTACTAACAATCTGCATATCCACAATCCTCTACTGCAACGCAGTGAAAAAGTCCAGAATCAACCCTGAGAATAACTATATTAAAGTGGTCCACAGAATCAAGTGAGAAATATTTGACACCTGTACTTCATTATTTATAACCTTTAAAAGAA
Source organism: Macquaria ambigua (assembly GCA_008360985.2). Taxonomy (NCBI): domain Eukaryota; kingdom Metazoa; phylum Chordata; class Actinopteri; order Centrarchiformes; family Percichthyidae; genus Macquaria; species Macquaria ambigua. Next base: position 28,528 of record VMKM01001204.1, on the reverse strand, counting down.
ATCTATTTTTTTACTGGTTAGCTATTGTCTGTAAAAGAGTCCTGGAGCACATTTGAAGGAATAATATAACAATTTAATAGATTTTTTATTTTTATTTTCCTTTTCTTTTTTTTGTATTGGAAAATATTTTAAATGTAATATTTTTCTAATAATGTTGTTTGGCTTTGTACACTACCAAAACCCCATCTTTGATAATCTAAATTTCTTTTCTAGAGCACGACTCAGACTATTTGGCTGTCACTAAGTGACTAAGATGGAGCCTTTTACTTTGGATTTAAACCTGGATTTTCTCACTCAATCTCCATTTTTCTCACACAAACATGCACTTCACTCCATTTTGGTCTCATGAACTGTCATCGTTCTTGTTCAGCCCTCATCAGTCACATGCCAAAGAGAAATCCTAATGCACTGCACTGCCAGACGCATTCCCAACAACTAGTGTTGTGCATAGTTCTTAGCTTTGCATCAGCAGTCCTGTACTGTAGGACAGAGGAAGACGGATGACTGAGTGTGAGTGTGGGAGTGTCACATTTTTGGTAGACATGTTGTTTGGGCCTCCTCTGTCAGTGCTTTGCGCATCCATCTCTCATGCTTCCATGCTTTGGAGAAATGCTGCGTTAACGCTTGGATTCAGTCCCCTTTGGACTTGATTTAAACTATTTTATTTGTGCTCTTTTACAGACTCCTCTCAAGGGGCCTATGGCGGCCTTTTTAATGAAAAGTAGGGACAATCCTATGAGAGCTCTAGGCATGGTCACTGTTATCATTAGCGTATTGGTAGGGGTGACTGTCTTGATCTCTACGGCTTTGTACATGCGCAACTCAAAGTCAAACAGGATCATGCCGGCACGGCGCATCATTAAGAGGCGACCCAGGGACCAGCAGCCCTGGACCTTCAGGATGCCCATTATCAAATTCAACGACCCTGCAGATAAGTTCCTCATCGGCAACCCAGAGAGCGGCCTGCAGCGGGACACCAGCAAACCCCGGCCGAAGCCTCCACCCCCCAGCGCTCCTTCTCTGCCCCCTCCACCCCTGTCTAACACACGGTCCAGTGAGAGGCTCCGGGCGGTCCCAACAATATCCGGTGCGCTGGCCTCCAAAGGCTCCAAGAAAGCTAAATCTAGTCGCCGCAAAGAGGGAAATATCAGCTCTGCTTTAGTGTCAGAGCTTAAAATGAAGCTGGAGCAGAAAATCATTGAGAGCAACAAAGGTTATTATTAACTCTGTCACACAAACGTCATGTTTAAGGTCCCCCGGTCCATTCTTTGACGACTACTGCTCTTAGTTCATCTACTGACCGAGAGTTCTCACCTAAACTTCATGTGATGATCTGGCAGGTAGGCCTGCCTTTAGATTATTCAGGAGTAAAGGGTATAAGAGGAAGGTTTACAGATATTTATGTCTTAAGATGAGATATTAAACAAGTGGGCTCTATTGCATCCTCAGTTGACCTGCTTAGGTAAAGGCAGGAGAGAGCTCGTCCCTCTCTGGTGCAGTCGAAGATAATTCACCACACTGCCATCTTGAGGAAGATTACATCATCTTAACCATAAGAAGCACCACTGTAAATTGCCCAGGGAGAGGATTAGTAAGACTTACTGTGTGTACATAAGTTGCATAACTTCCTGAAAAGTGTAATGTTCACAACCATGTAATGTTTTCAACACAAAACTAGGATTTCACCCAATAAATCCTACTTAAAAAAAAACATTTCTTCTTGCTCGCTGGAGCATGCAGCTGAATGACACGGTAATGAAAAAAAACAACACTGCTTCTTATAAAGTGCTAAAGGACCTGTGTGTTAATATTTTTACTGTGTTACATCAGCCGCTTGAAAGCTGAGAAGTTGCTCTTTTGTATGATTACAATGTGCCACTGTAGGTTTTCACAGTAACACGAGCTAACAGAGTTGCTTTTATTTATTTGAGTGTGCTTTTATATAAATAACATGGGTCCATTTTAAATGTACAGCATTGTATTATTTTCATTATTTTGAGTATACATATATGACAAGATATGAACATTTCCCAGTTGTATCTTGCAGCACAATAATCACATGCTTATGATTTTCAAGCACAGATCAGTATGTACATAAGCTGATTGGACATTTGTTTTTTAGATATAGATATTTAAATATAGAGTCTGTGTCGAACATGTAGCGTCCACGCACAGTTTCTTTCCATGTTACTCTTCTATGCCTTCAAATGTAGGCAAATCAAATTTGAGTCATTTAATTGCTGTAATAAATATCTTGTATCTGACTATATCTTAACTTATAACTATCTGAAATAAGTTGAGAAAAACTATATATCTTAACTATAAATTACACTTGCCTGGTCCTTCGAAGTAACATATTTGTACCGTCTTTGTACTGTCTTGATTTTGAATAAATATTTGAAAATAATTTGGTCTGTGTTCCATTTTGTCCAGAGTCTATATTAGTTTAATTCAGTTTAGTTTAGAACACTTTATCTTATCTTATTTTAGTTTGTTTGATTTATGTAAAAGGTTAGTAATGAGAAAAAGAAAGGATCTCAAACATGGCTGACACATTAAAGTGAGAAAGGCGTACAATTTTTCCCATGGATGTAAACAACATGGTAAATCAAAGCCAACATTTATTAATAAATATTGATATATGTAAAATACATATTAATTTGAAATTTGCTATGTTGTGGAAAGTAACTAAGTATGTTTACGCAAGTTACTGAGGGAAATATTGTATTATTGTATTAATTTACTTTATTTGACAGCTACAGTTACTAGTCACTTTGCAGATTAAGATTTGACATAAAAACATATGATACCATTATAAAATACAATGTATTATTAAAGATTAAACCAGTGGTTCCCAACACTTCTGGCTTGTAACCCTTTAAAATGAAGCAGTGTTGAGTTGGGGCAGATCGTTTCATTCAAGGCCCAAAGAGGAAAAATTATCCAACGTTACACAAAAAAGCAAAGATTATTGAAAAGTCCAAAAATGTAATACAGATTTGCAGCAGAACTTCTTTCCTAACTCTTTTAATCATCTCACGACCCCTCATTTTATCGTGTGGCCCTTTGGAGGGGCCCGACCCCTAGGTTGGGAACCACTGGACTAAACTACCAAACTGTATATAAAACTAGCTAAACCTCGACCAGCTACAACAGTAAAATGCTGCTTATTTGATGCATCAGTATTAACAATCTGATAATGTAATATAATATATAATTTACAAGTACATTTTTCAGAGAATACTTTTTTACTTTTACCTAAGTAGGATTGTAAATGCTTTTACTTGTAATGGGATATTTTTACATTGTGTTATTGGTACTTTTACTTAAGTAAAGGATCTCAGTACCTCTTCCATCACTGCTCAAAATATATATAAAATACAAAATATATAAGAAAAAACACTATAATTATTTATATATTTTATATAATCATATTTAACAATAATTAACACCTTTTCATTTATATGTTAAAAAAATAAAGAATTATATGATAATATGTGATAAAAGATGCAGTGATTCCTCTGTGGATGTGAACTGACTGAGCATAATTTATGTAACACTAAATCAAATTATAATCAAATGTATCTGTTTAAGTGTTTATGTGCATTTTACTAGAAATAAAGGAACTGAATATTTTCAATTAGACTGAAAAGAGTAACTAAAAATGCACACATACCCTTTATTTGCCTGTACAAACGATGTACAGACACAGTGAGCTCGGAGCTGTCATTAAATGGAAATATCATGTCCTGCTGACTAGGATTCAAGTAGAAAATCACTTTAATCTGCTTACGAGTGTATGTATAAATGCACGGGAAAATACTGCTTATGTAACAAATCCTCTGGGTGATTGTGCCAAAAAAATCAGAGTATGTCTCAGCATTCGTCTTTGACTTCCCTTTAATCCACATCAAACATCATTTCATTCCATTACAAGACAGCAAATCAGTCTGTAAAAAGAAAAACAATAAAAACAAAATTACATATTTTTTCAACATAAAGTGGATTAAAATCTCTTGAACCATAAACCAACACACAATCCACTCGATTACAATTTAGTTTGGTGAAGTTAACAATAAAGAAATATACAAAGTATTAATTATTTATATTTTTCAAATTTAAGATTGCATGTTTTTGCATTCAGTATCAAAACATTAAGAAAGAAAATTATATCAAATTCATTTTAGCACAAACTTTTTTTTGGTACATGTATATTAGCACAGATAATAACAAACTCTCCTTATAATAAGGAAGAAAGGCATCTCCAATTTGAGCTGATAGCTTGATATATATATTTACAGGATGGCTATATGCTCAAAATAGCCACAGTTTGCGCCTCTCATGTATTAGTATACATTCAAGTCACAGAGCTACAGTAAGCATCCAATTTTCTGAAAAAAAACCTATAAGATCATGTAACACTTAATGTTGTTCTGAAGGTATTTCCAGAGTCCTCAAAGACTCTTCTGACCATCTGGATGACAAAATATTTGCTGTTTGCTGCACAATAACAAAAATAAGATTTTTTTTTGGTTTCCATAAAGAGTCGCACTCTTTCCTAATCCAAACAAAGATGGTAAATTATATATGTCCTTGCTCAATTTGCACAGTGAACCAAAATATTTTTTTACTATCACTTATATTTGTCTGTATTGATTTTGCTTCCCATTACTTTATATTTTCAAAGTAAATAATTGGTTAATATTTTTCTCGTGTTGTACAAAAAGAGCAAGGAGGTGTGTCGTCATTTCTGGCTTCCCGGGTAAGAAACAGTCACAACTTTGGAAACAAATCTTTTTTTAGCATTATCTTTTTTAGAATATTTTTACATCAAGATGGAAAAGTCTTTGAGGACTCTGGAAATAGCTTCATAACAGCTGTAAATTTTGTTAAACAACCCTCAGTTTTTGGAAAATCAGATGCTTACTGTAGCCCTGTGACTCAAATGTAATGATAATACATGAGAAGCACAAGCTGAGGCTATGCTCAAAACTGACGTTATTTACACATACACATCTATGTACATTTCGTGACTTTGATGCTAGTACAGATGAGCTGCACTTCCTCCTTTGCACCTATCCTCGGACTTCCGCCTCTTTTTTGGCTTTTCCTCCGAGTCCCTGCACAGGCCTTCATCGCTGGCCGCCTGCAGGCTGTCGAAGGTGCCCTGCCTCTCCGTCCCCTGCAGGTTCTCTCCGTGCAGCCTGCGCTTCTTCCACAGATCCACGCAGCGCTCCACGCAGCTGAACCTGGCCTCCGTGGTGCAGGCGTACATGCCGGCCGGCACTGCCAGCACCATGGCGCACACAATGACAATAATGTGGATGAGCCTCTCTCTTTGCTCCAGCTCACTGATGTCACTTCCCGTCACGAACACGATGCACTGGCCTTCCCTCGGCGGGTGGTTCTTTAGGGTCACACACACCTCGTATTTGGTGACAGGAAGCAGGTCGCTGACGGAGTAGCTGTTGATGCCGGGGCCGATGTAGATCATCTCCTTTTTGGGTGAATCGTACTTGCCAAAGTGGATGGTGAACCAGGTTTCTGCTGGGTTGTCTGTTGCTGCGTACCACTCAAGGGTGATACCGTAAACGGTCTGCTTGGCGATGCGGATGTCAATGTAGGTATTCTCATCGGACAACAACATGGGGACAGGTGGAGGGAGATGAAGGGAGGAATTGGAGGAGCTGATGTCAACCGTGATGCTGACAGAGGAGTTGCCAATGAAGTTGTTGGCCATGCAGGTGTAGAGTCCTCGGTCTGCCATGTGAAGAGAGGGGATCACCAGCTGGGAGGTGACCGTCTCCTCGTTTATGTGAGTCTCTGTAGCTGCAAGGAGAAAACAGGGCATCAGCGTGAACTGCATTTAAATCAGAGGCTTGTTTACATCAGATAAAGACAGATGGTAAGGTAACCTTAAAGAGGGTATTGTTCCTCTTTGCATAAAGCAGATGCAGCCTGAAAGTTCAAGATATACCACACTAAGTACTCCCAGAGCAGGTTCACAACAGTTTAATGGATCGTAGTAATAAAAAAAAAATCTTACCAGCAAATCCTCTTATAATCTTCAGACTGTACGTCCACTGAATGGTCGGGCCTGGCCTGGCCTTGACTAAGCATGTGAGTGTTGCATTTGCTCTGAGAGGTAAAGTGATGTTAGTCTCTGGGGCAGAGGCCACCGGCTTCATGCATGTTTTTAACTGGATCTCGTGGAAGAACTTGCCGGCTTTGGAGGCGGGGCCCGAGCACATAAAATAAGAGTTCATCAGAATGATGGGAGGGCTGACCGCCCTGATGAATTCAACAAAGCCTTTGAGGCAGCAATCGCACAACCAGGGGTTGTCATGCAGCGCCAGAACCACATTGGAGACCAGCCCTTTTTTCCCCCACACTTTCTCTGTTGTTCGGTAACGAGGCCAATTAATGAATACATCTTTTGATATGACACTAAGCTGATTGAAGGATAAATCCAAGTAGGTCAGTCCGGGTAAGTGTCTCAGAGCATGTTCAGGCAGGACATCCAGTCGATTGTGCTTCAGGTCCAAAATCTTCAGTTTCTGTGTGTCCTGAAACGCCATCCATGGTACTGAAGTCAGCTTGTTCCCTTGGAGCCTGAGCTCAGTCAGGTTGGCCAACCCCTCGAGGCTTTTGATGTTCATCAGGGTGATCTCATTGAAATTCAGCCAGAGGAACTCCAAGGCACTAACTTTAGAGAAAGATCCTCGCGGTAACTCAGTCAGGTGGCAGTTTTCAATTCGGATTTTAGTGAAATCATGTGGGATGTCCTGTGGGATTCGTTCCATGGAGGTTTCCATACATAGTAAAGACCTAGAATGGTAAGACGAGATATGTTCAGACAAGAGAAGCTAATGACAAGTGTATATTTTATCTTCACAGCTACTCATGTACATACACCATTTGCACAAATTTATGGATAGCGTTTGTCTTTAAGTTTTAGAACAATTTGGTTAGCAGGTTACATTTAAAATAGGGTTAAGGTTACCATAACCTACTTTCAAGACGTAGTATAGTTTCAGTGGTTCCTTACCTTCCCAAGTTGTCATCTGTGCAAGAGCAACCGATCAGACAAGTTGATGTTCCAGGGGTGATGAGATAAAATACCAATGCGATACGTAATGCGACATAAAAGGTGTCCATATTCCTGGAGGAGCTTGTGAAATAGGCCTGTGAGGGCAGGACATGCACCATGGGCTGCGTGGAAGAAAGCCTATTACCTTAATCTCCCTTGACGCAACACTTAAGACACCAAGTGACATGTGAGACACACTTAGGAAAGGTGTATTTATAGTAGGGCTGTACCTGACTCAGACTCAGAATTTTGTCAGTCGAATCAGATTTGGCTGTTGAATACAAATATTCGACTATTCCCTCCTCTTTTTTTCACATCAAGCAACGTTTTATTGAACTGTCAGATTTTTGAACGGAGTTCAGCGGGACGTTCAGGGTGACAGTGCCATTCACGTAATATAGTAAACAAGCTAGCCCTCCGAGCCAATGTGTGCTAACTACCCTAACAACAGATTGGAAATGTGCAACAACATTTTTTGCCAGCACCAGATATCAAACAAAAGCCAAAGAACTCACTCGCAAACTCGTATAAAGTTGTTGTGAGCTGTAAACTCACCACTTCTAATCGGAAGGCAGAAGATAACTCGGAGCCTGACCGGGCGAGGCCTCTCTTCCCCCCTGCCAGCTGTCTCAGACTCATCCTGGGTCTGGGTCCAGAGCTGCAGACATTTTGTGGATGGGACGACTTGACGTAGTGGAATGATTTTACCCCAGAGAGCAGCGTGAAAGTGAGGGGAGCTCACTCTGCAGATACTTCTGGGAACCGAAATGTCCCCAAAAGTACACTGCACACTGACACTCGACTTGAAGAATCTCAGTCGACTAAGGGGTCTCCGACTGATGATTCGAATCATCGACTTTCAGGGGGCAGCCCTAATTTATAGCAATGGTCCACTTTGTCTAGAAAAGTCAGATTTCCTCTAAAGCATGAAAAACACTCACCACAAATGTTGTTCAATCAAGATTCAGTGAGTTATGAATGTATTGCAGTTCCACTTTCAAGTATGACCCCAAACTGCTTTGTATCAGTCTAATTTAATTTATTTGTCCACCACCAAAGCACCAGGCATTGACATGACAGGAGGCCCATCTGTATTAAGTGGGCCGGAGCCCGTCGGGCTTAGCAGCACAGAGTGGGAGGGCTGCAGAGAGACAGATGTCTGTAGAGGACTGTAATCTGACCTCAATAATCTGAACACCGGTTGTCTCACAGGTTGTTATAGGCCAAATCAGAATATAAAGCAAGTGTGAAAACAGACATCTACAGCACTGTAGTTTCAATCTTTAACATACATTTTTCCGTTAATGTCCAAGGTTTTTATAGGCGTACATCCTAGTTTAACAGGCAATCTCCCAGTTATCATATGAGTTTTAAATTAAGGATAAAGATACTGGTGATTCCTTATTGTTAGTTTGCTTGCATGGCACTACATATAAACCAGAGACATTTTCCAAATTGCTTTAATAAATACTTTTTAATGACTTTAGTTTTGTCTGCCCAGATACTAGACGCATACTTTTGCTAAAGGGACAAAACAAATTGCCCTAAAGTTGATTGAGCATTTTTATTGACTGAAATATTTGAATTAGTTGAATTGGGTCATGAAATCCTAAATCTGGATCAGAAAACACTGGTGTTATTGATGCTTCACTTTATGTGTTAACAAAACTAAAGAAAGACGAGCTGCTCTGTGAGGCTGTACTTTGGCACAGAGCCTTCGAGCTAAATGCTAACATGCAGCACAAAAAGTGTTAGCATTGTAACATTTGCTACTTAGCTGTAAACACAAAGTGCAGCAGAAGCTGATGGGAATTCATTAGATTTGCAGGTATTTCGACATAACCCAAAGTATTGGACAAATTCAAAATTTCAGCTGATGATGGCGCTAGATGAAAAGTTAAGAGATCGCCAAAGTTATTACAGTTCACCCTGAGGACAACATGAATGTCTGTACCAAATTTCACAAAACCACAAATGTCAGACAAAAGGTCAGAGGATCACCAAAATCATTAGGATTCATCCTCTGGGGACCATGAATATCTTTACCAGATGTCATGGCAATAGATCTAATAGTTGTTGATGTGTTTCAGTCTTGACCAACAGACCTACATTGCCATCCATAAAGCCACGCCGCTAGCATGGCTAATAATGAAAATGTAGTGTTTTAGGCAGAAGCACATTGGTGCTCAAAATTGTGATTTAAATATATATCATGTAATTTATCCTGATCCAGCTCACCCAACTACTACTTCAAACAGGTTTTACAAAGCATTATTAGCTTTAAATGCTAATTGACCTAGCTCAGATTAGCTGTATGTTTCCCTACAGCAGCGTTCATTTTTCAGTGGAATAGCAATCTGCACAATATGTTTACATTACATTTACATTAAATACTTTTTAATGCACGTAACAGGCTAATTTCTGCTTCACTCAAGATGAATATTGATCTATTCAAACATATTCTGAAAAAAAAAAAGCTTGAAAGCATATATCAATATAAAAAAGATTTATTTATATACAGTACATTCATACATACACATATATTTCAGGTCAGAAATATTTACACGTAATAAAATGTACTGTATTTTAGGTTTTTGACCCAACAGTAAACCTGGCACGTTAACATCATACTGACATACAAATAGACTAATAACTGCTCGTTCATCATTTCTCTATAAATACTTTATGTTTTAAATGAAAAATTTAACACAATGCAGAGGTTACATCTTGGAAATAATGAAATTGATTGGGTTTCGGACAGTTTAGGGCAACATTTCAAGACATTTACCTCTTGCAAAACATCACATTTAAAAGTGCCTGATGATTTAAAAAAAAATATTTGTACACATTTACACAACATATAAATATTGAAACCATGTCACTGTGTATATTTTCCCTTTTTGTGCTGTCCACCAAATGAATGGTGGTTTTTATTCCTACAAGGCTGTAAAACAATTCCATATATCCAATGCTGACAGAGCTCTCAGTATCCTCTAAAGACCCCAAAAATGAGATCATTTGAGTCTTTTAAGTGTCTGAGCACAGCGGTTTATCTATTCACATCACAGGCTGTTAGAAAACAAAGTGCATCATCTGGAGGTTGTGGCTTACGTTTGGTTTTAGCAGAAGTACTCATTAGGTGGCCCCTCAGTCCTGGCTGTGGCCTCTGAGTCAACACTGGACCTTGCTGAGAGTAGCCTGTTGGATTCATCAGGATTTAGCCTGGTCAGATACTCGCCCTCCATCCCTTTAGCTTTGGCCCCGGGACCAAGGGTCTCAAACGTGACGTACGAGTCCTGCATTTCCTTGGATTGCCGCCCCAGCAGCTTTTGGCAGCGCTTCTTTAGCGCCCCGCAGCACACAATCAGTGTCAGGGGGACAGCGATCACGCACGCCACAGTTATAACCACCACATTAATGAGCTTCTGAGTGCCACTTGCACTGGCCGCCTCGTCTGTTGAGAAGATTACACACTGCTCCTTTTTCGGGATCAGGCCTTTGACGCAAACACAAGCAATGTACTTTGTCTTTGGCACAAGGCCGTCAATGGTGATTCGGTTCTTTCCGGAGCCTACATTGATCCGACGCATGTCTCTCTCACCAAATATGGCATATAGGACACTGAATTCTGTGGTGTTTGTAGCTGTAGGGGCTCGCCAGTTCAGAGAGACAGTATGGTCGGTGTCACCAATCACCTTCACAGAACGCACTACCCTTTTCTCCGGAGCTTGCTGCAAGGATGAGGCATTGGCTGCTAAGTTACTCAGAGCATCCTGCTCCACCTCCACCGGCCTCTGAGGGTCTGACGCCTTGCCTCGTCCCTGAGAAGGGCCGTCAGAGATGCTGTAGCTCTCGATCTCATACTTCCCGGTCACGCCTTTGCCATTGAGAGGTTCGATGATGGGTTGGGCAGCAGTGGTGGTTGGTGGAGGAACATATCTGGCAATAAGTTTCTCCTGGTACGCCGCTCTTCCAATGCCACCAGGTTTCTTCCCTCTAGTTCTCTTAGATACACCGCCACCTGCTTCCTCTGACCGAAAGGAATCTGTGATCACCAAAGAGATGATGGCGTCTGCTGTGCCCACAAAGTTGGTTGCTTTGCACACATATTTCCCAGAATCTCGGTAGGCGACCGCAGGCACGCTCAGAATCGACCAAATGATGCCCTCCTTTGAAATCTCTTCCTGAACTGAAAAATAAAAAAGACAGGCATCCACAGAATTAAGCAGATTGGCACAAAAAGAATACCTTTAATCTCATTGACACTTTGACTTGGACTGAAATACTACTGTTCTAATCTAAGCACATCTGAAATTAGTTCAGCAGAACTCACTGGTGCCGTTCATTTTCTTGCCATCAGCGCGGCTCCAGGACAGCTCGGGGATGGGGACTCCAACTGTGCCACAACGCAGCAGGACATTGTTTCCCAGTGAGCTTCGTACACGAGCCACGGCCGTGTGCACCCGAGGGCCCTGGCACCTCTGCAGCTCCGCTTCGGTGAAAAGAACCCCTGACAAGCTCTCCGGGTCAGCGCACTTCAGCCTGGTGTCGATGAGAGCCACGGATGATGACGGGGATTTCTGAAACTGGACCAGATCGTACAGCCTGCAGTCGCAAACCCACGGGTTGTCATGGAGACCTGCAGAGGAAACCAAGTGTGATAACTGTCAGTGAAAAGAAAAAACGGATTATTTTCAACACAGCATCCTCATATGAACTACTGTTACTGCCATCCAGTACACAACACCAACAAGTCATTTAAGACCAACATCGTGTGGCTGTAAGTTCAAATAAATAGAATTAGTCTGACAACTTGACACACAATAACTATAATTAGACTAATCCCTAACTCAGCTTTAAATGCTTCTGGTGTCAAAGAAGCAGTTGTCATGCAAGGCAGCTTAAAAAGAATATGTTCCGGTATCCTAATATGTCACAGCTTGATCCTCACCGAGAATTAGTTTGGAATCGGAGTCCTGGGGTGGCTTCACACTCAGCCACATTGTGAGAACGTCAGCAGGAACGGTATTCAGACTGTTGCTGGATAAGTCCAGATAGGTGATATTCTTTATGTACACGGTGGCCTCGGCAGGGATGGTGGAGATCTTGTTGTTGTGTAAGTCGAGGAGCCTCAGGTTTGGCATATCAGTCAGAGACTCCCAGGGGAAGGAGGTGAGGGAGTTGCCATCCAGCCGGAGCTCATCCAGGTTGTAAAGACCCCGGAAACTGTCCACATTCAGTGAATTCAGTGAATTGAAAGACATCCACAGAAACTCCAGGTTGTTGAGGTAGTGGAAGTTGTCACTTGCAATCCGTGTGATTGCTGTCTTTTCAATACGCAGCTTTGATGTGTCAGTTGGGAAATTTGGAGGAACCACAGTGATCTCTGGATCATTGCAAAGTACACTCCTGCAAGACACAACAACAACAATATGATTATTAATAATATGACATAGGCTGTGGAAGAAATCAGGATGGGTGCAGCATCTAATATGACAGAGGAACAAAATTAAAGCTACTTTCAAATTGTAAGGTGTGTGGATTTAATAATAAATATTTTCTGCCTCCATTTTACATTTTAAAAAATCAGCTCTTATTTGAGAAAAACGTAGTAGCCTATTGTTCAGTAACAAGCAAAGGAGATTAAAGGGCAACTCCAAGTTAATCCTCCACTATACAGAGTGACTTAACAGAAGAAGACTGCAGTGAAAATCTATTTTGCACGCAAGAAAAAATAAAGCACGTGTACTGAGAATAAAATTCAAAACAAGAACATTTAATAATGGCCATATTTACCTTGCTTTCGATCCGTCGCTTAATTTGTGGAAGAAGCAGCTGCATTGTGCAGGACATGAGCTGCTCAGCAGAGGAAGAAAAGCTAAAGCCAAACAAAAAGCAGCAGTAAAATGTCGACTCATTTTTTCTCCTGCAAGCTACTAAACGCTATGCAGCTAAACTACTATTTTAAAAAAAAATAGGCGCTACAGCTCAGTCTTGACGGGACATCGGATGCATCATGCTGGTTTGCAGGCTCACAGCTCCATACTGCTCCGACTGGTTTGAATCCTGAGATAAAAAGGATAGGCAGGGATTAGTGGAGGACTCGGGTTATTTTCATTCACACGATTAGGCTATTGCTTCCTGGAAGCTGATAGGCTGCATCGTTTTTACTTTCATTCTCAGGAAATACTTTCCAATAGTTGATTGGATGGTTAATTATGGACGCGACAAACTGTGCAGCGCCTAAATAAAGCGGAGAAGCTCAAACTCTATCTAGCCCACATGTAGTTAACAATCATGAATGTTTGAAACATTCAACATTTTTTTTCACGAAATTCCATGACTGTTTCGACATATTTTTAGTTTTTAATGCTTTTATTTAAAAAAACAAATTGTGTCAATAATTTCCTGTCAAATCATATCATAGCTTATACTGCCAAATGTTGGAGTAAACACTGTAAGAGTGACAGGCCTCCTATCACACATTACACGGACAATTAGTAACCAAAAACAAACACATTACAACTCTGATATGGAAGCTCAGGGATGTCCTACATTTTAATAAACTTATTCTCTTGTTACGTTTCCCTGCCCTTAAATTATGGTAATATGGTAATTTTGACATAGTCCGTGAAATGTTTAATACATTGACAGACTGTAGTTGGCTTGATGGCTCGAATTAGCAATAAATGACCACTAGGTGGCAGCGTAGAGTTGCTGCCTGTATTTACTGCGTTCAGTTACTCATCTTCTTATTTGACCCAAACTTCAAACCAGATGAATGACCCTACACTACGGTATGTAACACCATGCAGAGGATTACTGTGTCTAAGTAACAAATAAAGACTCTTTTTAAAAAACTTGTCTTTCATTTGAGATTATCCTCATCTTTTATGTTTATGATTTATGATTTACAAGGAGAATATAAACTCACTCACCCCAGTGTGGACTTTTGCAGATCATATAAACACCCACTCACTGACTTCTCCTTCCTAAAGGCAAAGTCAAAGAATTGTGTGTGAATAATCGCCAATTTCTAAGATTACTATTATAGTATTACTCTGTATTGTGTAGTTATAATTTATAATTTTCATATTTTGTGTCTAACTGTGTGTGTCTTTGTGTGACACACTTTGTGGATGACAGACGTGTTGTCGCAGTCTCTGAGGGTTTTTCACAGGTGCAGAGGTTTAAAGACACGGCTGTCCGGCGGGACTTCAAATCCTTTAATCCAGCCGTCTCTCTGTCTCTTATTAATACAACTTTGTTCTATTTCTTTCAGGAGGTTTGTCCTGAAAGAAATAGGCATGAAGGACTTGGAACAAACCTCCAACCCTGCACCTGTCTCTACGTCCCTCTCCCACCTGACCTCAGTGGGTGGGGAAGGAGCTGATATATTGTCTCAAGGTCCTACATTCGAAAATGTCTTTATAGTAAAAGTAAAAAATATATATATTTGCAAGAATAAATGTTCTCCTAATGAAGAATGGCCCCTATCAGTGTTAAATTATTGAAATGTTGTATTGAAATTTGTATCTCTAATATAAGAAATGCTTTTCATTCCTGCAGTGGTGAAAGAAGTTTTCAGATCCTTAATTAAAGGTAGACATGCCAGAGTTATTCCATTACAAGTAAAGGTCCTGCATTCAAAATATTACTTAAAAAAGTACAAAAGTAGTATCAGCAAACTTATCAAAAGTAAAATTCATTATACAGAAACACTCCTTTCAGAGTGTTACATTATTAAGAATACATTGTATTACTGGATATTATGACTTAATGTTGTATTTGAGAATGTGTAGCCAATGTTATGTACTTTATACACTACTGGTTAGTTTAATTGTAAAGCACAGCATCTTTTATAAGCTCTGTATGTGGAGCTTAATCTGAAAAGTAACTAAAGCTGTCAAATAGATGCAGTAGAGTAAAAACTACAATCTTTCCCTCTGAAATGTAGAGGAGTATAAAGTAGCATAAAATGAAAATACTCAAGTAAAAGTACCTCAAAATTATACTTAAGTACAGTACTTTAGTAAAGTGCTTAGTTACTTTCCACCACTGTATTTAGCTGTATCATACTAAATGTAAAATGTGAATCAACAAAGTGTCTAGCATCACATAAATGCAGTGGAATAACAGTCACTGAATTGTTGTGGAGAAAAAGCAGAAAGTCTGGGCTAGTTGAAAACTGTATTTAAGTAGTACTTAGTAGTACTTAATTACTTCTCATTCCTGCTGTTATCACTTGATACCTTTACAGGGATAAACACAAACATTTGTTTCAGTTTTTCATCGTTGCTCCTGATCTTCAGAGTCTGTCGGTACAAATGCAATTTCAACAGTGAAACCTTTGTTTCATTGCAAAACCAGCAGATTATGATGGTGTAATTAACTGTTAGCCAATGCATTAATGTGCAACCACTGAAAGGGTGCAGGCACTTTGGAAAAAATAGGTATTCAGGTCAGTTACAGTCGTGGGTTTTATTCCCACATTTTCATTTGTAGCTAGCCTCTCACTAAGAAGATATTAATTAAGAAGTTAAATGAGATGCTGCATCCATGCTTATTTCTTCCAATACGTTAAGGCTTTAGACTTTTGTGAAGAATAGCTTTCTGTGTTCTCTTCCACAGTCCCTCAATATACAGCGCAGAAAGAGAGTAGAAATATGCTGCACAGTGCTTCAACTTGCAAATGTTGTTAGGCTAAAAGTTCTTCAAATTAAAAGCAAATTTCAAGTCTTTTTGTTATAATTTAAGTCCTCATTGCATTGTTTCACTTTTGAAACCTCCGACAGAAAGATTACAATTTACCCCAGTTGATCAGTCCACTACATTCATGTTCTAGACTGGCTCTTACTTCTTCACACTCAGCTGCGGTAGATTAACAGATTGTTTAATATAATCTTTTGCGTTGTGAAATTGGCACTCTGCTGCTTTATGTTCCTGCGTGGCCTCTCACTGCACCCTCAGCTTCTGACACACGCTCTTACCGTTGGCCTCCAGTTGGGATTTAAGGCAGCGGACAAACGTTCCGATACACCAGTCAGATGCTCCACACTGCCAATTTATCTGTGAGACATCAACATTTCTGCTGCCACTTGTGAGTCACTAAACTGAGTCACGTGTCAGAGCAGCAGATGCAGTGATAAGCATCAACTTTTTGCTGGATGTGAGGAAGTCTGTAACTGGATGGCGTGCTGACCTTTCAGTCAGGACAATATGGGCAGTTTGAGAAAAAGCTATTATAAGTCCACTGGGACACATGGTTACTTCATAGTTAATGAGTTTGTGGTAATCTGTGAACAGATTAGTGGTGCAATCAGACTCTGCCCAAATGTTACGTTTTAAAAGGTTCAGGCTGCTGCGAGAGCCAAAGGTCACATTTCTGCTGTCCTCGTTTTTTAGGCTTATTTTGATCAACAGTTCAAGACAGCGTAAATGATTAATGACCTGATGCTTTCACTGACTTTTTAATTGACCTTTTACACTTAATGTGGCTAGTAAGACAGAACCACCAGTTTTTTGAGTTATGTTTGAGTGCGTGGTCCAAATAACAGAAGAGATTATGTAGTAATTTGTCAGTTTAACCCTTAAATGTGCAACCTCAGCTCACCAAGTTTTGTGAAAAGATTAAAAATGATTAAAAGTGAGTTAAAGATGTTAACTTTGCACAGATGTTACTGTGTTCTCAAACACTTTTCTCACTGCAGCTGAGCTTGTTTGACCCACAACCTCTTATTCAGACTGAGGAAAACTTTACAGTCCATCACAAGGTAATAGAAATGTATCTTTCACATGGGTTACAAGTAAAGTCATACAGTACACACACAAAAAAAAATCAAAAAAGTAATAATGGCTGTAGAGTGGAGGCAAAGTACAAATATGTGCAAGTGTTAGAGTGCAAAGTCCTTTGCTGCTTGTTTCTAATGGCAGTTGGAATAAATGTTGGATAAATAAATGGAGCTGGTTGTTTTCTGACTAAATGACTGTCTGTAGAGATCTAGTAGTGGTGCCTGTTACTTTAAGTGCATGGTTGGTGACCCAAGGACGTTTTGTTTTTAACAGGCAGAAAGCTGTACCAGGATGTTGAAAGTGGGTACAGACTCTGTAGACAGTTATTAAAATGTCTTCCCCAACATTAAAACTCCAGTTTCCTGAGCAAAAACAGGCGCTGCTGGAGCTTCTTACACAGAGTCACTGTGCTGAGAAAAAGACAGGAATCTGTTAGTATTTAAAGGTCCCCACCTGCTCCACAACCCGCCTTTACTTCACACCATACAACATATCACTCAACTTTTATCTTTGTATATATACACATGTATGCAATTTGAATAAAAGTGATGTCTTCACAATTTTCCATTTTTACTGTGGAGGCATTCAGAAAAAAAACATAATTTAAAGTCAAATTTGCAGCTGCTGTCAATATTTCATGGATAAAGTCAAGCAGTCCAATAATGATTTCATCTGGTGGAAAGATTTCCTGAACTTGAGCAGTTTTTTTAAAGTCAGGTCAATTTTATTTACATAGCCTCAAATTTGCCTCAAGTGCCTTTACAATCTATACAGCAGAACGCTCTCTATCATTAGATTCTCAATCCAGATAAGGAAAAACTCCCTCTAACAGGGACATAAAAGGAGGAAACCTCTGGAAGAGGGATCCCTCCTCCAGGAGGGGCAGACATGCAACAGATGCCACAATAACTCAGTAAATGTCATGAGTACAAACACGTTTAGATGACAGAAGTAGTGTTTTATTATTCCATCATTGCCTCTTATGATACTTAGCAAAACATGTCCTCTAAGAAAATGAGACATCAAATAGAATTTAAAATAAAGCTAAATAACCACTGAACAGAGTGGTTTTACCCTATCTGTAGTATATTTTATACCATACTATATTATATGTATAAGAGTTAACATTGTGATTTGCTTTGTGGGGGGACTGATCAACTGTCTCACAACTCAGAATTATCACAAATTCAGCCTATCAAATAACTTTGGTTAAAAACAACATTTCCCATGTTTCCACTCTCTTTTCTTATCACCAACAACATAAACACCGTCAGCTGAATAAGTAAACGAGTTGAGGGGAAAGTTCGTCTCTCCAGGTTTCCTGCAGAAGCCTAAATGTACTAATAGATAAAAAGTCAGCCCTGAATCGACAAACTTCAGATCAAAGAGTTGCGCAGCAAACGCGCAAACCTTTGGCGATCCCAAAGTTTGGAGGAAGTTGAAGGAAGTCTGCTCGTTAGGACATTCTTCGGGGGATTGCAAAAGGGGGTTTATTAAGATTAGTCTCTTTATGCCTTTTCACGTGAAAGAGCCTTTATAAGACGCTACACAACACGAAAAGGAGTTTGTCTTTTTGTGCAAAGTTTCACTTGTGCATTTCAACATGGCAGCGTATACGTTACCGGAGGGATTCACGGAGTTTGATATGTTTACATTCGGCTCAGCGCTTCTTGTTGAGGGTAAGTGGACCGAGCACACAGGAAGACACGTTTCTGCAAGAATTAAAGGGACAGGTCACTCTGAAAGCATGTGCTTAGATAATAAAAGCATCTTAAGTTATGGAAATCTCAACCATGCATACTTTCATTTTTACTTTTCTCCTTGTGATGTCTAAACTCCACTTGTTGACTTCTCATAGTAAAGCTATATTTAAAAAATTAAGATATTTCAGGGCCTTGATGTTTGCAAACTTTGTGGGGCATGAGGGTGAGGTCAGGGTGATGTGACAATGCTGATAAAGTCAGACTGATTAAAGCAACCCAGAAATTAAAGGGACATTTCTCTTGTTTTTTTTCCACTTTCAGGCCTGCTTGGATTCTTCCTCAATGCCATCAGCATCATGTCTTTCCTCACAGTGAAGGAGATGCGGACTCCCAGTAACTTCTTTGTGTTCAATCTTGCTGTGGCGGACATCTGTTTGAATATTAATGGACTCACAGCTGCATATGCGAGCTACCTCAGGTATCAAACAGAAGACACTTAAAGTGCAGTTAATTTCCTTCCACAGGCACTAGATAGTCTTCCCACCCCCAAAAATGCTTAGTATTTAATGTTAGCCAATAGGTTGCACAAGCTTAATAAGCCCTTGGGTTTCATAATCCAATCCACAATCCACTATTCAGTGTGTAAAGTTCAAGGTTTGAAGTAAACATGTTGGAAACAACAGGATCTTAATTGAAATGTAGCAACATTTAAATAAAGTTTTTATTATATTATCTTACATGATTGATTCATTAGTTCCCAACCTGGGCATCAATTAACCCACTATTGACCCCCCTTATTTCTCCTGTGCTCTATGCATGGTGTATTTATTGTGTATGTATTAAGCACACATTTATTTAGTAAAATGAACCATGTAAGCACAATAAATTGAAATAATAAAGGCCTCAAAACTAGATTTAACTCAGAAATTGGGTCCTCAAGATCAGGTGATATACCAGGCGTTGTTTAAAAGACCCTATTATTTCAGTTTATAATGTGCTTTAGTAGTGTATACAGTATTAATAAACAAATTTGCAATTTATTCAGACTAATACGAGCCTTCGGGCTCACTTTGGTAATCCAGCCTTGGGCATTGGGAAGATAAATCTGAGGGGTTGCGAGATGATTAACAAGTTTATTTTTCTGACTTTTTTTGGTGAAACACTGGAGAGTTTTACCTCTTCAGGGCGTTGACTGAAACAATCTTTGCAGGGCACATCACTCTTTGGTTCAACTGCTCACAGCTCATAGACATATGGGTTGCGAGTAGGCATTGCTTGGTTACAAAGGGTCACACGCCAGAAAGGCTGGGAACCAGTGAGTTCGTCTGAATCAGCTGCGTAAAATCATTATTTTGTGTTTTTAAAAATGTGACAAACATGCTTTGACAGCCTGATGTAGTCGTATAACAACAATGTTTGTAATATCGGCAACATCCCTCTGCATGCTGGAGTATGATTAAGGTTTTGTTGTGTTTTCTAGATATTGGCCATTTGGTCAAGATGGATGTTCCTTTCACGGTTTCCAGGGGATGATAGCGGTCCTGGCATCCATCAGTTTCATGGCTACCCTCGCTTGGGACAGATATCACCAGTACTGCACCAGTGAGTACAACATATCACCAGTACTGCACCAGTGAGAACAGTAAAGTTCGACTCACTGCCCAGAGGAGCAAAATAAAGTCCATTAAGAATCACTAATAACCCTGGAAAATAATAATAAAAATCAAATAAAACTGTTTTAAATACAATGGTAAGATCCACAATTAAAACATTGATTTTGTATTAAGTTTAAGCTGCTCCAATCAATATGTTAACAATGGGTCAAATGACTATGTGTAATATGGAAGGTGTCACTCGTGACAAACCCACAGAGAATTTATCACCAACTCTGCCCTTCACCCTCAAATTTATGGGGCATTTTAGGGCCTTTAAGCTCATTGTTTTGGTTATACATCACGCAACTTTACTGTTTTGGTTCACTCTCACTGCTCTCATAGCATCGTTTCCAGATGCGGGCAGATGTTTTCAACAAAAAAGATAGAATAAAGCCACTCTACACTTCTTGCTCAGCACCAAACAGACTAGCTGGTGAACATAGTGGAGCATTTAGCAGCTAAAGAGCCAGATATTTTTTCACAGCCTCACCAAAACAGAGCTAAAAGAAGAGTAAATATTCAACTTAATTTAATCAGGTGGTTAGAAACAAAACTCTAAATGAATGCTAATGTTGCTCTGTGTTTGCTACAGGTGAAAAATAGGAAACTGTTTGCTAACACATTCACCATATCAACTTTATAAGGTGATAATATGTCGATGTTGTATTTACAGGTTGTTGCGCTGCCCCTAGGTGGCCAAAAAGTCAGTTAATGCAGGTTTAAAGATATTTTTTTTGACGGTATTTGGATTAATGCATCAGGGACAACCTGAATGCTTTAGATTCGGTCACACCTGCTTTTGTTCTCAGCAGAAAAATGTCAACACATGTCATTAGATATTTCTAAACACACTTTTATTCTCTTTAAATTATCAAATGTCTTCTCACATCAAAATGACATTGTGCATGTTTTTATTGTGTAGGACAGAAGCTCTTCTGGAGCACTGCTCTGACGATGAGCAGCATCATCTGGATTCTTTCCATCTTCTGGGCTGCTGTTCCTCTCATGGGATGGGGCGTCTACGACTTTGAGCCTATGAGGACTTGCTGCACGCTGGACTACACCAGAGGGGACAGGTAAATAAATAAACATAGGAATGATACTGAAATGGACAGTTTGCTGTTGTTTTCATCATTCATCAATACATATTGCAATGTCTATAGTCAGCAGAAACGGATTACTTATTTGACAAAACAACATCTACACTAGGCATAAGAAATGCAACTATCCATAGCATTTTGACAAATATTTACCATGTAACATATCATTTTCCTATTTATCTCTTTTCAACAGGGACTATGCGACCTACATGCTAACTCTGGTGCTGCTCTACCTGATGTTCCCAGCTTTCACCATGTTGTCATGTTACGATTCCATCTACAAACACTTCAAGAAGGTCCACCACCACAGGGTAAATGTGCTGCAACAGCCTCAAAATCTCTTTCAAAGGAACACTCCACTTCCTTATATCAGTGAGAATGTGGGGGAAAAAACAGCTTGAATGTTAAAGGAATAGTTCGACATTTTGGGAAATACGTTTATTTGCATTCTTGCTGAGAGTTATGAGCTCGATACCGCTCTCATGTCTGTACAGTAAATACGAAGCTACAGCCAGCAGCTGGTTAGCTTAGCTAGCACAACGACTGGAAACAGGGAAACTAGCCTGGCTCTCTCCACATCTCTAAAGCTCACTAATTAACACGTTATATCTCACTTGTTTAATTTGTGCACAAACATAAAAAAACGTCATAGTATTACTGAGAGTTAGGTGCTGGAACTATGTCGTGACTGGGTGCAGTGACCTCTTCTTGCTAGCTAGCTTACTGTTAACGTCTGTACAGTCTGTAGATTGGTTGTTTGTGGCAAATAAACACAGACTGCACAAAGAGTCCAGCTGTCAAATCCACACAAATAACACAAGGAGGGAATTTGCTTTGCGTTCTGTATGAACACACCTTTAGAGATGCTGGTAGGGGTATTTTTGAACTGTGGACAGAGCCTGATTAGCTATTTCCCCCTGCCTCCAGTCTTTATGCTAACCTAAGCTAACTGCCTCCTGGCTCTAGCTCTGTAGTTCACGCACAGACATGAGAGTGGTATTGATCTTCTCATCTAAATCCTGGCAAGAAAGTGAATACGTGTATTTCCCAAAAACTATTCCTATTCCTTTAACAAAATTATAAGTTGAATGGCAAAAAAGCAACCCAGGTAAGGCTAAGGGCAGTGAGGTTTTTCCATTTGTTTGCATTCCGTTTAATTGGAAACTGTTTTATACCAAAAATTCAAAGAAAATTCAAAAATTGTCCACAGCGAAGTCTTTAGATAAACCTGAATTACTAGAACACTGGGTCTGAAAAGATGCGTCGATGTTGTCAAATATATATTTTTTGTGCTTTTAGAGCCACAAACAAAATTTCATGCGCCTGTATTGTATAGAGAGTTTAAGAGTTTGACCCCAACTGTTACCATCCCATTACATACCCACTGATAATATATTACATATTAGATCCTAACCCTGTGTTTGCCACACACCTTTGGCCACAAAAATACCTAAAGTGCATCCCACTCCCACTGTTCACTTGGCCTCAGCCTGTTCAAACAAGCTACTAGATAATAAGCAGGACTCACTTAATTTGGCTAAACTTTCGCACTTCAACCTTCACTGTTTCACCTTGTCACTTCAGTGTAGCATATCAAGCTCTAACTAACACAATTGAAATGTTGTCTTATTTTCAGTTGAATATTGTTAATACTAAACCGTTAAAGTTCTAAATCCACTACACTGCATGTGTAATATCTACAGTAACACAATGAACTTTGTTTTGTAGTTTAACTCCAGTTTGCCCTTGAGGGTAATGCTGATGTGCTGGGGCCCCTACGTCCTCATGTGTATCTACGCCTGCTTCGAGAACGTGAAGGTCGTATCTCCAAAGCTAAGAATGGTGAGCACTTATTTAGTTTAATTCAATCTAACAGTCAAAATGATGAAAAAAGGAAGGAGGAAGTCATGTTATTGCTAATTTAGTTGTCTGCTGTAAACATCCATCACAGTTTACATACAGATGCAATGAGGGATTTTACCGCAATTTCTGGTGCGCTCAGTTTCAGTTTAACTTTTTAAATAAAGTGGTTTGGATAATCTGGCTAAACTGTTGGCTTGTTCACAACCTGTCTGATAATTTGACCGCTCATGTTTCTTACTCTGTTGGGACTTTGTTGTAGCAATGTCACTGTGTTCCTATATACTTTGTTGAATGCAATGTTTTCATAACCGATAGAAATGATGGCCAAAACTACAAAAAATGAGACCCAAGTTGTAGTATACGCAAACTTTCCTTTAAATCAAGTACTTGAAAACTTATGGAAATGCCCGTTTCTGCTCGCAGGTGCTTCCAGTTCTTGCAAAGACAAACCCCTTCTTCAACGCTCTCCTCTACTCTTTTGGAAATGAGTTCTACCGAGGCGGCGTGTGGCACTTCCTCACCGGACAGAAGATTGTTGATCCGGTTATTAAGAAGTCAAAATAAAAGTAAACTCAGAACTCCAAAACCATCATTTCCCTTTATGATAGGCTCCTCATACTATTGGTAAGGTGTAAACATCGAGCCATTTAGATGTCTGTACAGTTGTAATATTTTCACATGTGGACAGTAGCTGAAACTCAGGACGATCTCTACATTTGGAGGCGCCGCAGTAGCCTCATGCAGGATTTGTGTAAATCTACAAATTGTGTTGCAGGTAAATGATCCATTGTCAAATTATTGCATTCTTTCTACAGCAATTTGTATTTAACCAGCACTGCTCCTCTGTCCGTGTTAGACCACTAGCAATAAACACATTGTGTCGCTGCTCTTCTGCTGTATACTCCATCTACTTTAAAGCGGTTTTGAACCTGAATAACTGAGCTGCTGTAAGTAAGAAGTCTAATTTCAACAGTTGACCAGCATACAGAGATGCCCTCCCATGACACGGCTGTCTCAAGCATTTACTAAGCAGCTTAATCAGTTGTGTTTTTGTTAGAAAGACAGTTTGAGGTGATGTAACTTCTATACATAGTAAGGAAGCATTCACTATGTTAAGACTGTATTATGCAATTATACTATAGTTAACACCTGAGGCAAACATTTCTAGGTAGCTTATTATTTAAATGCTAAACTGATAGAGAGGTAGATTTTCTTTAATTCTCACATTGCCGTACCGCCGAGCTACTAGTTGTTAAAAAACAAATACATAGCGCTATCTCGTAAGACAAATTGCAGAGTCTGGCTTTGTTTCTGTTTCCGTCCATGTACATGAATAAGTGTACATAGACGTTTATAGTTTATTGAAGGGACCAGATATCAAAGATTCAATCTTAGGAATCTTAGGTAGGTTGAATGACAGATAAGATGTTATGCAGGTAGACTAAGCCATTTGAGGAATTAAATCCCTGCTGACACAGACTAGTCATAGTCATGGCAGCCACATTAGTAATACCAACATTAAAATGTCTTGTTCTGTTTGTCTACCCATTTCCTTGGATTACATGCATGCCATTCTGTCTTTTCTAAACACGAGCCACATTTAAGGCAAGTGTTACAGTGTCAGCGAGGCGGGGGCACAGAGAAGACTGCAGCACTCTGATCTCTGAGCTGCTAAATACATGTACTCCAGAAATAAGCCACAGTGAGACAAAATCTCTGTCACACTAACCTCAGAGGCGAATGATGTTCATGCCAGGCAGTCGTCAGCAGGTGAAATCCTCTCACCATCAATGGCAGCCCGTCTTAACAGAGGAGGAGTCTGGCCCTAATGAGCAACAGTCACGCAGGTTCAGAGCCATCCACAAATAGTCCTGTTGCCTACTTACTTTAGAATAATAACACATTGTATTTAACTCTTGAATTGCAGTGGTAGCAGCATCCATGATACGCTGTCTAATGAAGGCATCACTTAAAATGATCAGTGCACAGATCAGGGGATTACACGGCCAGAAGGGAAAGCAGCTACATCTTCACAGTATGTGTGATTTTTGTTTTGTTTTTTTGGAAATAAAGATGGGGACAGAAGACTTGAATAAACTCAGAATCAATGTATAACCACTGACCAAAATGCTAGTTCAACTCAAAGTCATTCATTTTAAATTTAGCAACTCTTTCAATGTAAAGCAAGTTTTCATTAGCCATGCTAGCAGTTGGTCCACCACTTTGGTCCAGACTGAAATATCTCAACGACTATTGGATCGATTCCCATGAAATTTTATGCAGACATTCATGGTCCCCAGATGATAAATCCTACTGACTTTGTTGATCCCCTGACTTTTCCTCTAGCGCCACCATGAGGTTGACATTTCTGGTTTTGAGTGAAATGTCTCAACAACTATTGAACACTTTGTGTTACTGCTAATTAGCAAATGCTAACAGGCTAAACCAAAATGGTGAACATGGTAAACATCATACCTGCTTAGCATGTTAGCATGCTGCGTTAGCATTTAGCTCAAAGCACTGCTGTGCCTATGTACAGCCTCACAGAGCCATTAGCGTGGCTGTAGACTCTTGTTACATTACAAAGGGGACCCATACATTTCATTGAAATCTTTGTAATATTTCTTTTTTTTTTTTATACTTTTTAAAAGTCTCAAAAAGAAGCTGAAAGTAAGTGTAAACTGAAAAGTGGAATTAGTAAAAGGAACTAAAAGGCTCCCCTAATCAGAAGCTGACTCTGCTGTTATGCAGCCGACTCTTTAATGTTGGATATCCTTCCGGCACATGAAGAAGCTCTTCTCATTAGCAGGTATTAAATGTTGGGCATAATCATGTACTACCTCATAAACTCTACTGATCAGGGGTTTTCTCAGGAAAGACTGAGAAATCCAACAGATTAGCATCAAATTCTTGGAAACAGTCGTCTGACTGACAGCTGATTACGAGACAGAGTGTGTACTAGTGATCTAATTCAGTCGGAGCTGTAGATAGAAGCAGCAGTAATAGCAACAAGCTCACAGGTAGAAAAGGAGAATGACTTGTCACAGACAGATATAGCCTCTTTGAGCTTTCTTCCAACACATTGTACAAATAGCTAAATCTGTCTGCAATCCTTTACATTCAGTAGAGTCAGGATTTAGATCACCATCCACCCACAAGGTGAGGTGAATACTAACGTGTGTAAGTGTGTTCAATCAAATGCTAGTCACAGACAGATGGTGTAAAAAAGAATAAACACCTGTCGTGAAAAAAACCTTACGCAGCACAAACAGCAGCCCCACCACACATGGGCTCACATGTGACATCTAGAGAGATTTAGTTAATCAGAGTCAGATTTTGACCTTAAGAGCACCAGATCACCCAGGCAGCAGCCAGAAATGTAGAAATACTGAGGTCATGAGTTCCCCTGTCGCAACCCCAACTCACTAAGAAATATTTCTTATCAGGTTGAAATGTTGCCATACTTTACATCATCTCATCGCCAGTTCTCTCAAATATTCTCCTCTCTGCTTATCCCACCACTGTTACAGTACATATCACGTGAGCATATGGTTTAGTAGCAAAACTGTCAAACTAAAGCACTTTCCAAAGCACCAGTGGCATTTGAAGCTTTGGACGTCATCAGTCAAGTGATAGTCGTCATTTGCAACAAGCTCCGATGCATCGAAATAGTGCATTTTGCAGGAGTGATACAATCATTCCACTCTTCACCAATAAACACCAAAAACACAAACTGTAAAAATGTTTTGACCATTTTACATTTTTCTTTCATATTTTATTTAATTCAACAGTCCAATCATTCAGTATTTTCTGTTTATTTTATCTCCCCTATATGTTGGCCTAATAGCTGTTTCCAAGCCTTCAGCACACTGCTAGGAATAAAACTCAGGTGTAGAAATATGGAAATAATAATGAAATAATAAATCCATTCATTAATTTTTTTGCCTCCAATAGTAAAGTTTAAGGATGTTAAAATGAGCCTTAAAAATCCGCCATGTGTAATTTGTTTATGGCTGTAGAATGTAAATTCTTCCTCGGGTTAAGCTTAGTTAAAATCCCCAAATTCCTAGAAGGACTTGACCTCCTCAGTGATATCTATTCAATTCAATTCAGTTTTATTTATATAGCGCCATATCATAACAAAGTTATCTCAGGGCACTTTTTCGAGTAGAGCAGGTCTAGACCGACTCTTTATATTTACAGAGACCCAACAATTCCCACCATGAGCAAGCACTAGGCGACAGTGGCAAGGAACAGGTAGAAACCCTCGAGCAGAACCAGGCTCTGGGTGGGCGGTCATCTGCCTCGACCGGGTGGGTTGAAGGGGGGAGGGGGGGAGCGGGAAAGGGAACATACAGCAGCACAGTACAGTTCCACACAGAGATGCAAAGCAATAGTTGTGGTAATGGTATTGATGATAACACCAACAGAAATAATACTAAGAGCAATATTATAATAGCAATACTAATAATAAGAACAATAACAGCAATAGCAGCAGTGGGTATAGAGCAGGAGCACAGGGGCAGCAGGTGCAACCATAGATCCAGACTCTACAGCTCCGGAGGCAGAAACACCTGCAGAAAGCAACAGAAGGAGAGAGAGAGAGAGGAGAGAAAGCACACAACTACAGGAAAGGGAAGAAGTTGAGTTAGTAACAAGCATTAATGGGATAAGAGTGCGTACAGATGGAGAGGAGGAGAGAGGAGCTCAGTGCATCATAGGAAGTCTCCCGGCAGTCTAGGCCTATAGCAGCATAGCTAAGGGGTGGCTCAGGGCTCACCTGAGTCAGCCCTACTATAAGCTTTATCAAAGAGGAAAGTCTTAAGCCTACTCTTAAATGTGAGGAGGGTGTCTGCCTCCCGTACACAAACTGGGAGCTGGTTCCACAGGAGAGGAGCCTGATAGCTGAAGGCTCTGGCTCCCATTCTACTAGAGACTCTAGGAACCACAAGGAACCCTGCATTCTGGGAGCGCAGTGCTCTAGTGGGGTGACTAGGTACTATGAGCTCTTTAAGATATGATGGTGCCTGACCATTAAGAGCTTTGGAGGTGAGGAGAAGGATTTTAAATTCTATTCTGGATTTCACAGGGAGCCAGTGTAGAGAAGCTAATATTGGAGAAATATGATCTCTTTTCCTGATTCTTGTCAGTAAACGTGCCGCAGCATTCTGGATCAGCTGGAGAGTCTTAAGGGACTTATTGGGGCAGCCTGATAATAGAGAGTTGCAATAATCCAGCCTAGACATAACAAATGCATGGACTAGTTTTTCTGCATCTTTTTGAGACAGGATGTGCCTGATTTTTGCAATGTTACGTAAGTGAAAA